>JAVQJF010005391.1:0-12955 GCA_036023855.1 Gadopsis marmoratus
AAAAAAAAAAAAGGGCAGATTATCAGGAGCCGATTGCTCATTCAGTGTGAGCTTCATGAGAGAGAAAGACCCCCCCCCTCCCGCCCGAGAAATTACACTGTTGATTGATAAGTCTTTTAGTTTCTTCGGTGCAGCGAAATGGAAATTGAAAGAGGGAGAGCAGGGATGCAGCGAGAGCCAATTGTGGCGGCGGCGGGCTGCGATTGGCTCAGACCAAGGCCCCGCCCCACGTGGCTTGATATGGGAATTTACTGGCGCCAGCCGCATCAGTCTGCGCCACATCTCATTAATGAGCCTGAGCGCTGCATGGATCAGAGGGGTTTACTCATCCAAGCTGTGTTTGCCGTCAGCTGATCGACACTGCAACAGGTAGCCTATCCAGAGGAGACAGTTGTGGCGGTTTTTTTCCCCTTTATGCGGAGTCGGGATGCGTCGCTTCGCTGTGCGCTACTTTGTTTTCGATCGTTATTTATTAGGACCCTAAAGTGTTGCAGTGCTTATTTCGCGTGCCAGCTGCTGTGCTTAGATAAAAAAAAAAAACACATATATATATATATAAAAAGGATGCATTTTGTTTTCGTCTCATTGCAGGTATAATAACCGAGGAGAAAGGAGGAGACCGGCTTATTTGAGGATTCTATTTCTGAAGTAAATAAACACAGCCGATACTTCCAACAGCTCAGGAACTACATTGTAAGGAGGATTTCACGTCCACTTGGAGGCAAACATAGCGTAAACGTAGCCCAACACGCACAGAGACGCCTTCAGAGGAAAGGGGACGGCCAGCTCAGCCATGGAGGTCGCAGCGGCCGATCAGTCTCGGTGGATGGCGCATCATCACGCAGTGCTGAACGGCCAGCACCCGGACTCTCACCATCACAGTCTGAGCCACAACTACATGGAGCCCATGGCGCCTTTACTGCCCCAGGACGAGGTTGACATGTTTCTGAACCACTTGGACTCTCAAGGGAACCCCTACTACACCAACTCCCGGGCAAGGGTCACATACAGCCAAGCACACGGTAAGACGTTTATTCTGAAAAGCGGGAGGAATAATGCTGAAAGAAAATGCGCAATTTATCAAAACATTATTGTAGTTGTTATATTATGACCAAACAGGGCTTGCATTATATTGCAGGCACACTGTGGGAAATGTCTTATTAATTAAGGACAGAAAATATAAGCTTAACATTTCATGCAGTGCGCTTTTGTCATTTGCTCAAAAAGTCCTCGTTGGCTTTTCTGGGCCAATTCACCAACATAAAAGCAATTTCTAGTAAATGACCGAGAGAGGAAAGGGAAGTATGTCATTTAACCCCTCTCTGTTGGGGCAAGGGTTTGTGGAGGGGAGAGAGAGAGGCACTTCCCGGATATAAAATAAAAACCGCAAATTTACTAATAGCAATCTTTAGTCGGAGAGCTGCAGTCGATGAAAAGATCTGACCTGACGACGAGCTACATTTAGAGTTTTCTGTAGCTAATAGGCCTTAATCTCTCTTAAATATGTGGGAGACTATTGCCATTTAATTCAAAACATTGTTTGGATAATTAACCGGTGAGAAAAATCTATTATTTTAAATTAACTAGTACTTTATCTTCATCTGGAAATGTCGGACTCGAGTAATTCTGAGTATTTAACAGGTAAGATGAAGGCGTTTCTGTTTTGCAAAGTGGTGGCGAGGCTGGTGTGTCAAACAAGTATGTACTTTCTTTATGGATTTCAGCTCGCCTCACTGGGAACCAGGTCTGCCGACCACACCTCATCCACAGCCCCGGCATTCCCTGGCTGGACCCCGGGAAAGCAGCCCTGTCCGCTGCCCACCACCATAACGCGTGGGCGGTCAGCCACTTCAGCAAACCCGGCCTGCACCCCGCCGGCTCCGGCTACCCCTGCAGCAGCAGCACCGGCACTGCGCCCGTGTCGTCGCTCACCCCGGCGTCCCACTCCAGCCCGCACCTCTACAGTTTCCCCCCTACCCCTCCGAAAGACGTGTCCCCGGACCCCGGACCCACCTCCCCGACCTCCACCTCGACCAGGATGGACGAGAAGGACTCGATCAAGTACCAGGTGCCGCTGACGGACGGCATGAAAATGGAGAGCTGTAGTCCGCTCCGCAGCGGCCTGGCCTCGATGAGCAGCCAGGCCACGCACCACCCGATCCCGACCTACCCGGCCTACCCTCTGCATGCACCCCACGAGTACAGCGGCAGTCTGTTCCACCCCGGCAGCCTGCTCGGCGGGTCCTCCTCCAGCTTTACGCCCAAATGCAAAAGCAAAGCCAGGTCAAGCTCAGGTGAGCCCCACGTGTGTTTCTCCCTCACGTCAAGCTGATTCTTAATAGATGACTATAATTAAATGGCTCGGCGAAGCGTCACACGCTATATTTCAAACAGCCAATCAGCGGCAGAGACATGTATTAACAGCATTACGGCCTTTTGTCGTATATTTCGTTTATATAAGTGCGCGGGGATTAACGTGTTTGTGTCAAATTGCATTTCTTTTTTAATTGTCAGCTCTGTCCTGCACTAATCTAATGATTAAATTCGTGGGCCAGTTATATAAGCATGACTTGTTGCTCTGGTGGGGCGCTTCCAAAAAAAAAAAAAAAAGAGACATCATTTCCATATCGGGCTTTTGCTTCTCTCAAAAACCTGTCCTGACAAGTATTAACTTCGTCCCATCGCATCCTTAAGCTCCATCCACTCAAAAGGGCTTCGCTTTAGGGAGGAATCGACCTTGGATGAAACTCATCAGACTGATCGGGGGTCGACTATTCAGTAAATGTTCAGCCATTATGCGCATGATTAGACGTTTCTGTGGGGGTGATTTAAAAGAAAGCAAAGTGGGATTACACCTAATTACACTAATCAGTTATTCATAGATCTTTTTTTTTTTTGTTTTTTTTGTTTTTGTTTGGGCGAAATAGTCACGCAATGATTGCAGTTTGACCACAGATTAAACCCCGTGACACGATGTCCGGGTCACGTCTTCCACGGGGATTTTACGTCGACCTATTCAATGAGCTATAGGTCCATGTTCGGACAGTCAAATGGCGTCTTCTTCGTGTCATAGGCTTGTTTTCTTTTAAACGTGGCCTTTATTGCACCTAAAAATGAAGGAGTCACGACGCCCTGGCTCCTGCCATATCCTGTATACCTCCAAGTGAACAAATCACGACCTCCACCCCCGCCCACAGCCCCCCCCCCCCCCACACCCCCACCCACACCAGTACTAACAAAGCACAGGCGACAGAGCCCTGCTGTTTATGTTTTTAAGCATGGCCTTGGCCCAATGCACTGACATGAAGTGGAGGCAACCAAGCCCACGTTAGAAATGCTTCTATGTTCGGATGAAAGTGTATTTAACATGGCACTGTTGTGTGCAGCATGTCGAAGGGGACCAGCGCATTGAGCAATCCTGATTAAATGCACATAATTGGTTTTCCTTTTACTCTAAATTCTCAAAGCCAGTGAAATTGTTTATAATAAAACCCAGTCCATTATCTGACTGTCTGGGTAAGCACCTGATTCAATAGGCTGCTGGGGTGATGGGGGGAATATTTAGGGGAATATTTAGACTTTATGGCGGACATTAATGTGCAGACGTTTGAAAAACAACTCAGTCTGGTTAATGGGCCCGTAATTTCCCCACATTGTTCCAGTTGTTGTACTTTGAATGAATGACCCAAATAAAATACACAGACAGACATTGCGGACTGTTAACAAGTTGCCACAAATGTAGTTGTGTAATTATCAACATTGTCATCTGTCGTCCCCATGGTTTTTAATACATCTGGGGAGCGCTCGCTGCCTGATAATCTGAGTGAATGTGTCCTGTTGTGGCAGAGAAATGTTACGCTGTGACATTTAAAATAAACTGGCCAGACAGTGCCTGAATCAGCAACACAAACATATCAGCTACAGCATTAAAAAGGCTCTTATCTATCAAAGTCGGTGTCCAGTGCCAGTAATGGTGATTGATTGTTGTACAAAATGCCACAATGACATTTCAGCCATCAGCGCATATACCTTACAGTAGTGCGGCTTCCTGTTGAACTAGCCTCAAACCAGCACTCCTCCTCCTCCTCCTCCTCTCTAAACTACCTTTGAAAATTAAGCTTATCATTTTTGCAACCATCATATTTCAACACTAAACGTTGCAAAAGACATAGTACACCAGTCACTGCTGATGAATATTTTAAGTGCAAATGAAGCCGCTATAATGTGGTTGCTGGACTTGCGAAACACTTATAAGAGGAAGAGAAGGGAGGTACAAGAAAGCTTTGAGATGCATTTCAAAAAGGAGCATAGCTTTTTGTTCGGGTCAGATTCCATTGTAGAGCGAGGGTGGGACTGTGGGTGTCGCTGGCATTATAATAGGAATAATGAGATGATGCTCTAGGGAGAGAGGGATACTTGAATTAAATGAATCGGTCGGTTTAGCAACAGGCTGTTTGAAGTCAAACCTGAATGGGAGAGGGGAGCGTGTGGGAATAACTAAAAAAGCAGGTTTTTATATAGAAGAGCACAAGAATGCGCAGGAAGTAAGATTCAGTCACTGTTTACGAATAATCCAAAAATCGTGCCGAGATGGAACGCCATTTCGATATTATCAAGTGCAGTCAACAGGCGTGCAAGCTTTTCATCAAAGACTGCAACACTGGCCGAAACATTTAATACCACCACCACCACCACACACTTATGTTTCCTCTCATGGGGGCCCACTGAGTCGATGAATAATGTAGTCCTAATTTGATGGTGTGTCTCATTCTTCTTGTTGGACACCTCTGGACATGTTCTGGCTGTCTCAAGGCCTCCCCACTCTGGATCAGTTTACATAGAGGTGTCTGTGTCCATGACAGCCGCACACACCAGAACTCTGATATGGACATTGTCTCCATCATGAGACAAATTTGGACTTCATATTACAGGGGTCATCTAGGCTCATCTGGCACTGTAAAGCTGCCCGATTGCTCTGGCCAGACGCCACGTATTGCTCACGACAGAGGGTGAACTTTTTAATTATATAAAATTTCTTCCCGTCTCCTCCTCTTGAACTATATGCAGAGGGCCGTGAATGTGTAAACTGCGGAGCCACCTCCACTCCTCTGTGGCGACGGGACGGTACCGGCCACTACCTGTGCAACGCCTGTGGACTGTACCACAAGATGAACGGCCAGAACCGACCACTCATCAAGCCCAAACGTAGACTGGTGAGTCCTACTTCGACCTCCATCGCTTTACGCCGAGAGAAGGCACCCAAATATGAGCACAAAGCAGATGCCGGCAGCACAATTCCAGGAAAGTTATATTTTCCCTATGATCTTCCTGGAATTGTTTGTCCCTCTCACCCCCCGATGATCCGCCTTCATGGCCTGTTACAATACTGCTACTATTGCCATTGTTCCTGCTATCATTATTGCTGGTACTTCTGATACTGTTACTGATACCAATGCCCATGCTGCTTTACTTAACACCATGCTTGAGTAAATGAAAGGCAGCATAACATTCTTGCCATGGATGTACCACTGGTGCACAGCCACTTCTGACATTAACCCTACTGAAGCTGGACACATTTTGCTGTGCTATAATTCACCCATTCCATGGCTTTGTTATCAATCCATGCATTTTAAATTATGCTTTAAAAAAATATATATATATATATCAGTTTTTTAAGAACTCTCAGAGAAAAGTGTATACATTATTTAAATCTTTTTATAGCCTTTTATTATTTTTTTTAAGGCTTGATATTTTACAGTAACTCCTAAATCCTTTATTGTTCAGCAGAAATAATAAATTTTCTTTTATCCGTAACTGGTGGCTTTGTCAAACCTTCTTGTCTAGAAATTCAGAAAGAGCCAGAAACAACATTCAGTTTGTATAAATTAAAACAGTTTTCTCTGTCAACGGTTAAATGGTTAGAAATAAAGATAAGCACCTATAACTTAATGAGTATTAATGATTGAACTAAATTAACAGCAACAAAGTCACAAATAGTAATAATAAAGTGGCTAAATCATTATGAATTAATCAGTGGCTTTAACACCACAATTAAATTAGTTTTTCGGTAGTTTAGTGCTGGAATGACCTTTTAACTTTAACAAAAAGCAGTCTGGGCTTTCTCAGTGACCCAACCTGTTCTAATGCTGGTCATTTCAAATAAATGATAATAAATTGGCCGCCATCAAACGATCAGGGAAGATATTTTGGATGGGCTTATTTTTAAATCATTACCCCCCCTCCCCTCCCTCCCTCCTTGTCCACCTCCACGTTGTCCCCTCCTCGCGAAAACGTCCACTCCATTTTCCACAGCAGGCTCGGCCCAACGTGGCTGCAGCTTTTGCATTTTCAGCTCAAGTGTTTTTCAGAGTTGTGTTCAAAAGGGGCATCCAGTTGTTTCCTATCCGGATATCTGCCCGGCCCAGATAAGGAAGTCAGGCTCCCGGCTGTTTCCGCCTTCTAGCAGCGCGCTGCCTCCTCTGCGGCCAGACTGACACATACTGCGGAGAGATCATCACAACACGGAGCGGCCGCTTATGTGTGAAGAGAATTGGAAAATAAATGGATTTATGTTCGTCCCTTGTTAGTCATTCTCGGTGGCCAGTGGTCCGGTCTGAGTGCGCGGCGGCGTTTTTTTTTTTTTGTTTGTTTTTTTTTTTTTTACTTACTTTTAAAAAAGATTAAAGTTAAACATTTTATTTCGAATAAAACCCGCGCAGGGTCATTGTTGCTCTCCAGGTCAACAGCAACGAGTCCCACCTGAAACTAACCCAAAGACGAAGCAGAGAGCCGGAGGGTTCCTGCATGTGAAGCTAATGTTTCTTATTATGAAGGATTGAGCCGCAACGGACGCAGCAGCGCGTCGCGTTACACGACTTGTGGCCCAGTTCCATTGGATCAGGATAAATAGCGGGCTCACACAGGGCCTGCTTTAGAACCCGTTAATACCAGCATATACTTGTAATGCATTCAATTAGATAATTACCGACAGGCGTGTAAAGAATCAGCCATTCTATAGAATAACAACCTCCCCGTATCTTATTGCTCTAATTAGAAAATGTGATCGCGGTTATAGCGGCCTGCAAGTGATTCAATAGAAGAGTTAAGGAGTCAGCAGTGGCGCTTCTTTTGATGCCTTTGTGCACATGGTTCTGCGGTCAGAGTTGAAACCTCATGAAAATCCACGTGCCGCCGTTCAATTTAAGAATAAACCTCCGTCTCTTCTCGTCGTTTCTTTTTTTGCGCGGAGGCCGAAGTCGCTGCATGTAACGCTGCAGGAGATGCGGCTCCGCGTCCTCGCTGACCCTCGCAGCAACACGCGACTCATTATTCATGATGTGTTTTCTCTGCTTCCTTCAGTCCGCTGCGAGACGCGCAGGCACCTGCTGCGCAAACTGCCAGACCACCACCACCACCCTGTGGAGGCGCAACGGGAACGGAGACCCGGTGTGTAACGCCTGCGGCCTTTACTATAAACTGCACAATGTAAGTAGCCTGGAAAAAACTTAAGAGTGCGAGGTTTTTTGGTTTTTTTTGGGGGGGGGGGGCGGTGCTGGTCGTTAACTGGTCAAGTGGGCGGACAGCTTGTATCGATTTAGGAGCAGAGCAACTGTGAGAGGGTGGAGGCAAAGCCTGCTCACCCTGTCGGGCAGAACCCACCGGTCGTCTTTTTTTTATTAATCCACCGTTGTTTCAATGGGGGGCGTTGCTCCCCGGAGAGGCTGCAGGGTGGGACCGTCATTCAGTGTAACGGCGTCGGTTACACTGATGAGGATTTGTCTGCGGCTGCTCCTTTCAGCTCCAGCCAGGCCCTCATCCCCATGTATTCATATTGACCCGGACGGTTCTGTTTGGTTTTAAATTAGACAAAAGCTCCAAAACGCCCTCCGACTCGCCTTATAAGGGAGCTATATATGCAAAACAGCTGCTCATTATGTATAGCATTTGTTTCACACTGGTGTAACTCATAATATTGGGTTGCCATGAATGAAAATGCATGCAAATCCTAATTGGCAATGCAACATGGGACATATTCTGGAGGACATTTTAAATTATGAGCTGTTAAACAAGCTGGCGCTAACAGCAGACATCAACCTTAACCACTATAATGTACTATTCACACGGTCAGTGAAGCTTTTGTCCAGCTTGCCTTGAGCTAATGTGCTGCTCTCCACAGGTCAACAGACCCCTGACCATGAAGAAAGAAGGCATCCAGACACGCAACCGCAAGATGTCCAGCAAGTCTAAGAGGAACAAACGAGCAGGGGACGGCTTCGACGAGCTATCCAAGTGCATGCAGGACAAGGTCTCTCCTTTTGGCGGTGCACACGGCCTCCCCAGCCACATGACCCACATGGGTCACCTGCCCCCCTTCAGCCACTCGGGACACATGCTGCAAACTCCCACGCCCATTCACCCATCATTTGGGCACCCCCACCACTCCAATCGCTCGCCGGTCTGGGCTGAGCCTCACTGAGGTTTCCCCCAGACCCAGAACTCCTCAGCCTGTAGGAGCCAACACACTGCCATTAACACTAAATGGCCTCAACATCACGTCGAAAGCTGAGCAGACTTGTTGTGTCTTGTACAGTGGTTGGATGGGAGACACTTTCAGTTGGACTTAACGACTGAAGGTCACGTCATGCCTGACCGCACTGATGGGACGCTGCTGAGCAGGACTTTAGCGGACTCTGTGAAGAGCTAATGTGACAAGCAGTTTGTTTGTCCCTGGGTCACTAGGCTGGCAGGAATGCAGTGAATGGAGACGCTTGTCATTCTTTTTGCTTATTTTTACTAAGTCACTTTGGTACCCACCTCTCCTTGACCCTGTAACAGGAGACTCACGAGAGGTCTTAAAAAGAACCTCTGTTTCACCTCATGAGCATCTCATTATATACTGAGATACATGCACCCTGTCCATCCCCAGGCTGTCGTCCACAACTACGGTAGACAGACAGACAAACTCTTCAGTGCTGGAAGTCTTAAGACTGGCGGACAGCTTCAGCACTCCTACACCTCTGTTACCGACCAGTTAGAGTCAGACTACAGTACCCACAAACCAGTGCTCCCCTCACATGCTGGACTGTACACCACCACAGCGCTCACCTGTTTTTAATAATGGACTTTTATGGAAAAAAGACAAAGTAAATAGAGTGTTTATAAATGCTTAATTGCTATTATTGTTGTTTTATTTGATGTAATAATTATTGCTCCCATAATTTATTTTCACTCTTAAAGCTTTCGTCAAAGACACATGGAAACTGTTGTTTTTAAGTCCATTTATGTAAAGAAAAACACTGACCTATCTTAGATGAAAAGTCCCTGAGCTGTAGTTTTTATCATTTTTTCCATCTCACAAAAGTAAAGGAAATAAAGTTTAATACTAAAGTAAAAATCTGCCACTGCCTCATAAGTTTAGTCTCTCTTTATCGTTTCGACGTACACACAAGCAACATTTGACTCAACTGTCCTTTTAATGAAGAGTGTTTGATTATGAAAATCAGTGATATAAGTGATATCAGATGCATCAAGGGAAGCTCTGTGATCCCTTAAGCGTGGTAATGCTTTGGTCAGGCTCCTCCTCTATCTGTGATGGCGCGTTGTTAAGAGAAGGCCTCTTTGTGGAGCTGAGGCCTCAGGCTGGACCATTGTACCCAGACAACAGGCTCCAGCAAAGGGCTCCGGAGTCACACACAGTCATACATATGCACATACCCACATGCTCACACACACACACACACACACACACACACACACACACACACACACACACACACACACACACACACAAACAAAACAAAACACAAATGCTATTTCACACCCTTATTTAACAAAATAACCCATGCAAGGTCTCTATTTTTATCTCTAACAGACACATTTTTTATGAATTCATACATGGCAAATACTGAGTCATGAGTGCAGTTCAGTGGGAGACTTTGTTCGCGCCGGGTCTGTCGGAGTAGCCCTCTCTCTCGGCTGCGGTGATTGGAGTGAGAGGAAGGACAGCGGGTCTTTAGTGGGAGAGAGAGGAGGAAGGAAAGGCAATCAGGCGACCTGAGCAAACACGTGGGGGTCTGCTCAGACCCTTCACACACAGATGTGCGTGCAGCTGAGGCTGCCAGGAAGCAGGCGTCGACTCTGTTGCTCCCTCATCTCGTCCTCTTTCCTTTCTCTTTGTTTTGTCTTTTCGTTCTCCCTCTTTCTGCTCTCCCATTTATTCTGTTTGTCTTTTGTTAATCTCCTTTGTTCTCTCTCTCTGTATGTTGGTCATCCTGTCGCTCCCTCCCATTTGGACGATTACAGTAAAATAAAAGGGTCTGAAGAAACTTTAAACAGAGCCAGCCACTAATGAGTCTGCTCGATTAGGGCCAATTTGAGGTCATCATCAGCATACCCTCACACACCCACAGCACAAACCATCCGATTAAACAGTCCAAGCTAATGGTGGGCTACTACCCCTCCATGAACCCTCCACCCTGTTCACATCTGCTGGACTGCTGTGGAGGTTGACCTGCTGGGTTTCCCCAGAGGCTTGATCACTTCAAAATGAAAATAATATTTATCCTGGGATTTATGTAGGTGTCCCGTTTTCGTATCCAGTGTGGCTGGAGCACTGCGTTGTCAGCTACATCATACAACCCACAACAGTGACTGGCAGTATGGACACAGGACTGGAGCGCTGCATCTGAGTGTCTGTTTTCAGAGTGGGGGTGGGATCCCCCAGATCCACTTGCTGACCGCCAGTGAAAATGTAAAGCTCGACTGCCAATAAGCAGTCTAGCCATCTGTGTGTAGCGTAGTGTTGTGGGTGCTGGGCCGTGTACAGGCCGCGGCTCCAGCGGGTTGTGTGCTGCTGCAGCCAGCAAGCCTGTTCGTCCGGGCTTGGCTGGACTCCCGGAGCCTGAGAGGGGGAGACGGAGAGAGCCAGCACTCTTCAATGAGGCCCTCCAGAGGGAAGGGGCAGCCCTCCCAAAAATAATACAGCAGTCTGCCAGGCCAGTGACTCCCAGAGCTACCCCTTGCGTGAACACGCATGTGTACATTTTGTACATGCAAAGATGGGGTGTGACAAAACTTCTCACGTCCGATACAGCGTTTGTGTTTGTGGATAACAGGGAGATGTTTCATCTCCTATAGGTCTGAAAAGACATAAGGTAGCACTAACAGGCACATGACATGCATACTTGCTCTTGAAATGAATGCTTGGCTAAGTGTTTTGTCATCATGTGACACTGTCACTCCATTTTCTACCCTATGAAATTCATACAGGCTCTGTAAAGTTAGGGTTTTGTATACTTTTTTCTCACCAACAGCTATGAGAAAGACGTACCCTCCTAACTCACATCATGAATTATGTGACATGAAAAGAGACATAAAATAGGACATTACTTATCTTCACTATCAAAGTGGCGTCCCATAGAAGTGATGAAGAGGAGAGACCTCGGATGCGTCGGTGGGGTGAACATGGTGGCCACCTAGATCAGAGCACGGAGAGGTTTATGACTTCAACCTGGAACTGGATGTTTCAACTCATCTCCACTCCCTACCTCCTTTTCTTTCTCCCCTCTTGCTCTTCCGCTTGTCCTCACCCCTCTGAGCTCCATAGTACTCTCCATCTCTTCACCCCCCCCCCCCGCCTTCCTACTCCCACTCTTTTCTTGTCTCCCACTCCCCCAGTGTATTTGTTTTTCCATCAAATTGAATTAGCGGAATCAAAAGGTATCCCGACCATCCCCTCACAAAGTTGAGTTAGGGAGAGAGAGACAGAGAAGATGAAAGGAAGTGGAGCGCGGTTCAGATGCAGGTCTCTTAGTGTGTGTGTTACATTGGGGGTTGACCTTTCCCTGGGACTAACTAAAAAAGCACCCCTCCTTCCTTAGACCCCTAGAAGGATATTAAGGCTGCAAGACGGGACAGTATTTAGATAATACAGACATGGGACATGTATTCCTGCCTTTATTTGCCATAAAGTTCAGTCATCCAGTAAGTTGCTTGTTTGTTGATCTTCAGCAAAAAGAGAACTTGTGCTTTGCGATGCCATGATGAAGCTTTATTTAAGCTCTTTACTGTTTGAATCATAATGGCTACCCAGTCATAGTGAGTGTGCTATTATAAGACCCACATGTGAACTTCCTCTTTTCATGGATCAAGAGAAATTCATAGAAATACCCCTGTGACAGTGCCTGACAGGAAAAAGGTGGGTACACTCTGTAAAACACCTGGTGAACGCTATTCATAGAAACCTCAGCGTACACACCGCTTGACACTCGAACAACACTTAATCAACCGTACCACGTAGCGATGATGTGATCGGAAAAGCCTTGACAGTAATGTCTGTCACTCAGAGAGCTGACAGCAGATAATCGCTGACCTTTGTTGACAGGAAACAACTTCATCCTAACCTGTCAGAATGTCAAATCTCACTGGTGATCTCTCAGAATGTCAGAAATTTGTCAGAAAAAGCTAAAGGTGTTTTGGTCTTCCCCATGACTCTTCACACCTTCTTTTTCCCCCACCCAACATTGAAAGGCTGCTAGTTACAGCTGCATGACAAGCTTGACTGAGGACATGGTTTGCCAAAGCAGTTAAAAAATAAAAAAACGGAATTGAGAAGTTCAAACAGGAAATACTTGTGTTGTACTATTAGGACCAATTAAGACAATAGAGGTCTGACAGAGACAGTAAAATGAGATTGATTACGAGGGGTACTATGTTTGTACAGAATTTAAGTGTTATTCTCTACAAGGGTTCATCCTGCAGGGTAACATCATGTAAGCAGTAACAGCACCCGCTACTAAAATCAAACTACCACTAGTTTTTATATACTGTATTTGTTAATTCATTCATTCATTCATTCATTCATTCATTATCCATACTGCTTATCCCGAAGGGTCGCAGGGGGGGGCTGGAGCCTATCCCAGCTAACATTTGGGCGAGAGGCAGGGAAACACCCTGG
>JAVQJF010005421.1:0-11760 GCA_036023855.1 Gadopsis marmoratus
AGCCAGAGCCTTCAGCTATCAAGCTCCTCTCCTGTGGAACCAGCTTCCAGTCTGTGTATGGGAGACAGACACCCTCCTCACATTTAAGAGTAGGCTTAAGACTTTTCTCTTTGATAAAGATTATAGCAGGGCTGACCCTCCTTAGTTATGCTGCTATAGGCCTAGACTGCCGGGAGACATCCCATGATGCACTGAGCTCTCTCTCTCTCTATCTGTGAGATCTGGTTCTGCGGAGTCTGGATACGCACGGGTCTGGTCGAATGGATGCGGACGGCCTGCTGCTGCTACTGTTATTATTAGTGTTATCTGTTGTTGTGCTGCTAATACTATTGGTTGTTTATTTTAACATCAGTAACATTGTAACTGCCGTTGATTTACATCTGTATGTGAAATTGTACTGTGCTACTGTGTGTTCTCGTTCATCATGCTCTAACTCTACCCACCTCCCTCTTTATATATCTTTTTTTTTTCTCTCTCTACCCAACCGGTCGAGGCAGATGACGGCCCACCCAGAGTCTGGTTCTTCTCAAGGTTTCTACCTGTTAAAAGGAAGTTTTTCCTTGCCACTGTCGCCTAGTGCTTGCTGATTGTGGAATTGTCTATACATATAGAGTTGGTCTGGACTTGCTATGAGATAACTCTGTTATGATATAAATAAAATTGAATTGAATATGTGGTTATCAGTGTCACCCTACAACATAATATCAAAAGGGTCATAGCAGCATAATTCATAATGACATCTCGTCAACAACACAAAACAACTCTCCCTAAATAGGTTTTTCCATAAATAGAAATTTTCGTAATCAAACCTCACAATTTGTAGAAAAAGATTTTCAAACACACTGAAAGAACTGTACAAAACCGAGCCAGATTAACCTTATCGCATGCTGCAGGATAACTCGTTCACTGCCCCCTAAAGATGTGCAAACATAAAATGTGTTGACTTTGGTCCTAGCATGTTTCCTTCCCCCCTCTCAGGTTCTTAAAAGAAGTCATCAAACATTTTCTGGACTAGCTGAACAAACATCCTGTTCAAACCTGATAGATAGTTGACTTTCTGCAGTGGATGCCGTGTGTAGACGTGGCAACAGTGCTGTCTTACCAGTGCTGCAGTAAGATATAGTGAAACCACTGCTGGTGTGGACCATCTTTCTTGGTGTAGTTTCTTGAGGACAGTCTTTCCCAGAATCAGGCATCTAGCAAAGATAGTTTTTGTCTCTGAATGACTTGTCCACTGGGACTTGGTGAATGGAGTAAAACATCCAGGATTCTGGGGTAGTCAAATAGCTCCGTAGGTAGTTGCAGTGGTTGTGTTTACATACTGCAGGTTGACTGCAGTTGTCCTGCAGTAAATGACTGAAGCGAGTGTTCTTCAAATAATGTTAGCATTACTGACTACAAGGGAGCTAATTGCTGTTTTAGTTCACTTTTAGTCAGGATCCTGGACCAAATCTAAGGCCTGTGCTTATGATCCATCCATACTGACACAGAAAGTGATATCTGAGGTAAACCACAAGTGATCTCTGTAGCTGACAAAACACAACCATCAGTTAAGTAAAAGAAATTCATTTTGGACAAAAATGAGGTGAATCGATTCGAGACATTCCCCAGAGGTACCCACCCACTGTCTTCATCAGTTGATTGGAGTGACATGATCAATAATGTCAAAGGCCAAGATAAGGTCATAGCAGATCCAATATGATGCACTCTCCTGAATCAACACCCATCAATACATCATCCATAACCCTCAGAACAACATGTGAGTACAAAAAGAGAGTGAAACTTCTCAAAATGTAAGTACTATAATTCAGCACTTCTAAAAGTTGTTCAAAAACAGGTTTTTGTCCAGAATTGAAGTCATATCAGGTCATTTCAAAATTGGTCTAACTGTTCTTTTTACTTACTGTAAGTTTCAAGGCCAGACCATTTCAGACGTACTCCTAAGATATCTGGAACACATCCAGATGAAAGAGAGCTGTTTCTAATAGAAAGCAAACCAGGGCCTACAGCCCTCATAACCTCTGAATAAATTTGTGCGAATAGTTCTATCAAGGGAACTAGAGCCTCATATGTGACACAAACTCAGTGAGAGCATGCAAAGAAATCAGCCCAAAGCAATTCAACAAATTAGGGAATGGGCGAGGGAGGTCTGCGGCAGAAATGAGAGGAATTGGAGGAGTGATATTAGTCCATCCTCAGACTGAGCAAACCTGGGGAAAATATTTCAAGACTCTATTTCATGTCCATCAGATAATGCAAACATTTGCAAGCCATTTCAGATTCCCAGTGATAGCACCAATATTCTGCACTCTCCCTTCTAGGAAATTAAGCTCCTTGTGTCATGTCGGCGAGGACTACAGCTTCCTCTTGGGATGAGTCACTAACTCCTCTCAAACTTAAAAGGATAGGTTTCTGACATAAAGATAGCCAACAGCTTGGTAGACACAAATGAACTGCATCAAAAGGACAGGTTAAACTTTTGAAACCATTTTAAACTTCAGCACATCGTGTGGCTCAGAAGGTAGAGCAGGTCGTCCTTTAATCTCATGGCAGGAGGTCCGATCCCCACTTCCTCTCGTCTTCCCCTCGTCCAAGACAACAGACTGGGCAAGACACTGAACCCTAAGTTGCTACCGATGGAGGCCAGCACCTTGCACGGCACCTCCGTCACCATCGGTGTGTGTGTGAATGGGTGAATGAACCGAATCTGCTAAGCGCTTTGGGAACCATTAAGGTTGAAAAGCGCTATGTAAGTGAAGTCTATTAACATCACCCAGCAAGGCAAAATACCATTCAATAGCACTTTTTTTACATGAACATTTAGTGACCAACAACTTTGTGGTTTCTGTGTTTTGTTTGAAGACAAATTCAAGTCTTGTCATCACACAGAAGACCCTCCGTTTTCCTGTCGACAAAGTATCCCAAAGTATATACAAGTATATACAAAGTATACGGGATGAATCTGCAGCACATTCTATGCGTTTCCTTTACCTGAAATCCACCTACATCTGACTTGGATACACAAAATCTATCTCCAACATGAGTCAACACATCTTGAGCAGCATTTGACAGACACTGAGACACTATTATGGCTACAGTACAGACAGCATTATTGTTGCATACACAGACAATGTGCTGTTTTGTAACATTTATGGCTGCACTTAATAGTGGTGCAACATGTTTCTTACAGGTTTTCATAAACACATTTGAAATTACAAATTACAAATTTTCCCAAAAGTCCTGAAGAGAGAAAATAGGAAGTAAGGGAGTGAGATACACAGTTTGACATCTTGGGGAGCAATAACCTATCATAACGCTGTTACGATATTTGAACATGATAATGGTTAATTTGTCACTGCTAATTTGATATGCGAAGTTTAGAAACAAGATTAGCCTGATGGAAGTCAAGTACAATGTAAGCCACTATGCCAAGTTGTTCTTCAGCTGTTTCTTCATGATGCCATTGGGCCGCTACTGGCCAGTGCTCATTTGTAGCACTGTCATGGGCAAAGCCCCTGACTTAAGTCAGATTCAGACACACAGTTAGAACAGTTTACGGTAATGGAAAAAACAAGACAGCAGAGGTGGGTGTAAACTGTTTGGTCAAGTTAAAATGTTTGTTACCTGTGGGGTGTGTCTCTTCCTCTGACCGGGACCTGAACTGCCAAACCTGGGTGGAAGGTTCCACTCGTATAAATAGTAAGGGGTGCCCTGGGGGAAGAGTCCAAGTGTGAGGTAATGGCAGGGGTGGCCAAGCCAAAAAGGGCCAGGGTTTTGGTTTCTTATGTCATTCACTTTTGTGTGGGTTTGTTCTGCCAATCATTGACGGAGGGACTGTAAATATCTGCTGGGAGCTTCCATTATGAACTAAATAAATTCACATGGACTGTTAATTTTGCCTGAGACCCCTTCTTTCTGTTGCCTGGCTGATCGGCCAACCGTCACAAGCACATCTGCTTTTCTTTACTTATAATTGTAATGTATAAATAAATAAAGTGTTGATGCCACAGTTTGTGAAACATAAGTCGGTGCCTGACTGGCAATGCATATAACCCCTACCCTCCCCCTTGCAGGTGGTGAGCCCCATAATAATAAAACGTGCATTGTGTAATGCATATTGCTCTATTATTTAATCAGCTTTCCTACCTTTCACCACATGTCATTCTCTAAAATTGCTACTGCCTACAGTGCTGCTTAACAATAAGGCTGTTTCACCGCATAAATACACTGTAGTTGTTGTTTGAGTTTCCAGGTTGTTGAGTGCCTGGATTTCCAGGGCATCAGTCTGCATGTAATGCGTTTTAATGGCTGATGTCTTATTGTAAAAGTGACAAACCCACAACTCTTTACCACTGAAATGCTCTAAGTCTGCTGTTATAAATGTGAGTAAGTCAATGATAAATAGTGGTACGTTGGTCACTCAACAATGAGCCTTCAAGCCTGCAGTTGCAAGTGCTAGTGAATCTTTGTCTAGTAGTTTGTGGTCCTTCGTGATTAATTAAAAAGTGACCAAAAGAAACAGGACAGACTATGTTGGCAGAGAATATAAACCCTCACTTAAAGCTGGGCTCACACCTTGGCAATTCTTTCTTTTATTTATACATTTAAAAAGCTTGACACTAAAGCATAAACAAATTACTTATTAACCATAAAGTAATTATTGGTAACTTTTTAAACCCTGTATGTCTTATTGTGATGCTGAATACATTTGATGCATTAATGCATTATTTACAGCGCAGTCCTCAATGTACAGTATATCAGACGATGTGTGATGATCAAATATCGTTTGATCTTGGCACTGTTTCAGATACCTGAGATGGCAGGTCGTCAGGTTACCGGCATGAAAAATTAAGCAGCACAAAACCCTACCATGCAATTGGGAGACTGTAAGAATAGATATTTACATCACGAAAAATCAATTCAACAAGAAAGCAAGACGTTTGCAGGGGATACATAAACCTTCTAGTTGTAGTACAGTACAGCAAGTTCACCACAACACAGAAAAAGGTTTATATTTATTTTCAAAATTTGTTTGCCTCTAGTGTTAACTCTGGCCTTGTTTTCCGTCTTCCCAGTTGTGCCTGTACATTACTGGAATATGAGTTCAAAATGTGTTCGCATGGGGTGCATGAATTTCCTGTTGAGACTGTAGGCCAGCACTCCACTTAAAAATGGAAGTTAACAAGCAGAACATCTGGAAGGAGGAAGGTGACAAGGAGGCAAGTTAGGAGTTATAGGGACATCTGTTTGGCTCTCCTTCCTTCCCAGCCTCTCTTGGAGCACAATCTCTCCTTCTTCCTTGTTTCTGGCATCTTTATCCGGGAAAGACAGATGGATTTGCTTCTCCCTAGATACACACTCAATCACATGCACACACGTACATACACACACACACACACACACCCATGAATGCATGTGCTGTATGTACACACACATCTATAGAGTAATACACAACCAAAGGCACAAATAACTTACAGAGTGAAGGCTATAGTGACTTTGACAAACAAACAGACTCCAGCGGGCACACACTCATACAGTCAGTGCTTGGGAGACAGACAGCTGCGCAAATATGCCCGGCCCTCATTCTTGGGATCTGAGTGGCGCTCCAACCACAACAGCAAATATTTCCCCTGCTGTCATCTTCTCTATTTTCTCTCCTTTATTCATCGGAAGCGTGCCCAGGAAGTGGCAGGAGAGGTTCGGCAGCTTCACGGCACGGCCAGGAGCCCCCGCATCCCTCTTTTTCCCATTTCAACTTCTTCCTCCTCCAGGAGCCAGATGCTGATTGGGATGGGGGGGGGGTGATGTGGTGGCGAGGTGGCACCCTACCTGTCCCCCGGGGAAGATGAAATGTAAATTTTGCGACGTGGGCTCATTTGCTGCAGTCTGGAGCTGTCTGATAGGACCTGACTGGAGGCTTATTTGATTAGCTTAATTCCATCCTCGTGTGGACCACCGCAGCAATATTCCAGGAACATTTGTTAGAGCATTAGGCCCACAGTTAATGAACAATTTGTTCCGTTGAGCGACGAACCACACGAGCAATCGTGGGCCATCCGTACGCTCTGTGAAAAGGTTTTCATAGTTGTGACACCTGCCCAAGAAATGAGATTGGAGAACTTGTGACTGTAAAAAGTACAGCCTTATTAATTTTTCTGTTTTCAGATGATGGAACATCTTTGTTAATATCTATGTGCTTGGATGACACCTTAATTTAAGCTAACATTCATTGCTGAGCTATCACAGGTGTGTCACAGAGCATGAAACTCCTACAGGCTAACAGGTGTCTTAACTACTCACCTTGTTTTCAAAAATGCGCAAAAGCATCTGGTTAGGGAACCAATTGCTCAGATACTATGTTACTGCAATTTAACATGATTTTATTGTGTTTAAAGTTGCAGCATGTATCCCATTTAAGCTAGTACATTCCTCTGTGTTGTCTTGATTCTGCTTTGTTGGTCCTTGGAAAAAAAAAAGGGCAAGGAAATGACTATAATGTATATTGCATAGATTATTTGAGTGGGAGGCTACATTAATAGTGAAATCTATTGCTGGCTGTTCAGATAATGAATGAAATATGATCCAGAAAGTCCAGGTTGAATAATACATCCATGAATTTGTAGTCTTATGAGAAGCCAAAACACTACGAGGAACCATGGAAAGTTATCATGGCAACAATCATTTGTTATGCCCTGTCTCAGTGATTTTGAGGAATTACCTCATTCGTGCTGCAAAGCAATTTCTTCAGGAATGTGCCAGCGCAGTGCATCGCTGGAAGACTGCATTGTGTTGTGGCAACATTTGAGCCAGGTTAAACTTTTTTTACCTTTGGACAGAGCCAAGCTAGCTGCCCCAACCCCCCCCCCCTTCAGTCGTTAAACTAAGCTACGCTTATATTTCCTGTATGAGAGTGGTGTCAATCTTCTCATCTAACTCTCGGCAAACAAGTGAATAAACACATTTGCTTTAAGCACACAACCTTAAACTAATCTTTTGAGTATAACAATATATTTGTTCATCTAGCAATTTAACCTACACTACTACACAAACACTCATCAGCATTACCATTTTCTTACAAAATAAAATAAAACATGTTTCTAGCCGTGCCTACTTTGCTTCATCACACAAGCATTCAGTCGTATTTACCAACCTTGCCATAGCATACTACCAATGTGGGCCCAAGCGCCAACTAAAAATAAACCTTTCTTTCTCACTCCTGTGCCTTTCTCTCCTGTTCTCCCCCTCTACCATCTCTGCGACTCCTCCTCCGTTCCTCCCATGTGTGTCTTGCTCCCTCTCCTCTTTCTCTCTCTGCCCTTCCTCCTCCGGCCTGCCACGCTCTCATTTGTCACATTTACAATGGAAACATCCAAATTTACAGATGCTATCAATTAATCACCTCCGCTCTAATTACAATCCAATTAACCTCTGTTTCCATGCGCCATGCGGCAGGACGGCCAGCACCCCTCCCTACTCAATCACACTGCTCAGAGAGAGACAGACAGAGAGACGAAGCGGGAGGGAGAGAGGAAAGCTGAGTGAGATTTAATGGAAGGGAAACTAAGTCGGAAGGGGATGGGAGACACTGTAGATAGATAGATAGATACTGTGTGGCCAAACGTATGTGGACACCCTGGCCCACATCTTGTTGGCTGTTTTCACAGTTTTGGGGAAGCTCCCGTTTTTACAATTAAGGGAAGTCTTAATGCTACAGTAAAGACATTTTAGACAAGTGTGCGACTTTAACTTGGTGGCAACACTGTGGGGAAGCATCTTTCCTGTTTCAACACGACAATGTCCCTATGCACAAAGCGAGATCCATGACGAAATGGTGCTGCAAGTTTGTTGTGGAAGAACTTGACTTTTGGGATGAAGTGGAACACCAACTGTGAGCCCATGATACACGTATGTACATACACAGATGGACCAGAAATGAGAGAAAGAATGACAGAAAGGGAGATAAGAGAGGAGACAGACAGTCATGGAAAAAAATGAGAAATAATGGGAGGGGAAGGAAAAAACGAAGCTCAGCTCAAGAGCTGATGTCTCAGCGGAGGATCACAGGTGTGACTTGTGCGGAGACAAAGGAAGACGAGAAAGCTGGAGGAAGGTAGAGGGAGAGGGAGGGAGGGATGAAGAGCTGTTGCTGCTGTTGTCAGGAGGATTGAAGAAAGTGGAAGGATGTGTCCATTACAGACGAGACTGTTCGCCTGGTGCCGTGGGAGACCAGACTGTCACCATGAACCACCTGTGTATGAGTGTGTGTGTGTGTGTGTGTGTGTGTGTGTGTGTGCACAAACAAACACGCACACACATAATTTGCAGCTGAATCCTCTCGAGCATGCACACACATTTCAATGCATGTGATTACACAAACACTTAAAACCATACAAACAGCATACAGCACGTGCGCGTGAAATACACAGAGCTCAGATGTGTGCAGACGCATACAGACATTAAGATGCACACATATGTACCATACATCATGGACATGTGAACACATACAACAGAACAAGCACACACGCACACACACACATGGACACACACACACACCCACACATTCTCGTATCCAGCTCTAACACAGATGGATATACACCACCACTATTAGCAGCTCTGGATTTACAGTGGCCCGTCAGCCTTCAGCTTTTAATGCCACGTGGGGCCTGTTTTACAGCTCAGCCCCAGGGCCCCAATCGGCTTTCAATTAGCAGGTGAGCTGCAGCCCTGTTCCCAATCAATAGCCCAGTGCAGGCAGGCTGCAGGCACCCTGGGGCCCCCAGCTTGGAGGGAGGAGAGACTAGGAGGACGGGGAGGGAGGGGGGCTGGCAAGAAAGGCTGAGGTGGAATCATGCCATGCTATCGGGCCAGAGGGCTGTTTGAAGGGGTTGGACCTGTCACTTCCTCTCTTTCTACACACACACACACACACACACACACACACACACACACACACAAAGTAAGAAATGCATCAAGGCACAATTTGCAAATTCTGCAAAGGCTAATAAAATCGACACACTAAGTGAAGAGTGTTAATGCACTGTTGGCAATCCTTGGAGGAGGCAGCTGCCCTCCATTCCAACTTAGGAAATAAAAGTGTTGATTCTGTGTGACTGAGGAAGGGGAATCTGAACAAAGAAAAATAATCGACACATACAAGTTAAATTCCATAACTTGGATTACATAAATTGTACAAAGAGAAGTTATGAATTCATTCATTTGACACAACCATTTTCAGTATCTGCAGTTTGACAAATGTTTGCGATTCAAATGCTAGAATTTCCTGCCAATAGTTTCTAGTACAGAGATAGTTTCTCATGTTTCTTAGGCAGTTTTCCTGGTTGAAAAGTTTCCCTCAAAACAAGTGACAGTATCTTCAAAGATGATGATTTCTGTGCGCTTCTCAAGAAAATGTCAGTGAGTTGAAAGTGACTGGTTTGCATGAGACACAAGTGAATGTGTCTCACAAAAGTTGGACTGTTTTTCTGTGTAAGACGACTGATTTAAAGACAAATAATAGGATGAAATAATACAATTTGGAAATTTTTGGCAGTATATCTTTCATCAAGGCGTCTCGTGCTTCTTTCCAGGGACATCAATAAAACCAACATCTAGTCAAGTCAACCCCGCTGATAAACTGCTTGACAATTGCACCACAATTTCTACACTATGTGGTCAGGACATTTTAATGCTCCTGCATTCGAAGTTAAATTATTTATGACTATGGGACTGAATACAAATTAAGTGACTTATTAAAATTTTTACAGTGCACTCTCAAACACACACACACACACACACACACACACACACAAATATGCATCCGCATGCATGCACAGCTGTCAAATCCACACTCTCATCAAGGCTCAGCTCAGTCCAACTCCACAGAGAGGAGGAACCAAGCGAAACAAAATTAAGTGTTTCAATTCTCATCCACCTCTCTGAGACACCATCGTATGGCAAAATAGCCAAGTCATTTTAATTAGACTCACAGAGCACCACATGCTTTGGTCCCTACCTCCAACACACTTAAAAGAAAAATCCCATTTGCCTTAGTGACAGCAGAGAGAGGGGGGAATCTGCCATAGCAGGCAGCTTGGCACAGAACTGGCATTCACTGAATAATGGAACAGAGCGCCATTTTTACATCATGCTGTACTGATTGTCAGAAGAGCAACCCCCATCAAGCAATTTCCTGTCTATATTTACTTTTTATTTTACTTTTTATTTTTTATTTTTATTTTTATTTACATTTGCTTTCTCCTCAGTGTTTTGTAACCTTGTGAGGAGCTGGTAACAAAGGGAGTACGGTGCATGGACGAGAGGTTAGAGTAGATTGGAAGGCACAAAGAGGAAGAGGATGAGGATGAGAGGACCTACGGGGTTACTGGAGTGACATGGGTGTCTTTGAAGGCCCCGCAGCAGGGGGAGGGGGTTGGGTAGATAGGGGAGAGGTGGGAGAGATAACCGGGCACCCTCCAACACCCTGCACCTCTGTCTCTCTACCTGCGCCAGTTTTATCGAGGGGTGTTGAGGGTCTTTGAAGGCCTCACAGCAGGAGGCGTATGATTGTGTGTATGTGGTTTTCATGTGTGTGCATAGGTTCATCGGTACATTATCGTTATGTGTGCACATGAGCAATGAGCGCCTGAGAAGATCAGGGTATGTAAATTAGTTAAGGCGTGTACATAAACCTGTTCATATATGTGCATGTTGTTGCACGTGTGTGCCTGCATGTGTGATGGGAGAGCAGCCCGCTACAGCGTACATCTCACTCTTGAGTGGTGGAGAGGCAGCGCTGGAGCTGCTGGAAGGCTGGGAGACAGGCAGCTCTTCCCTCCACACATCTCTGTTCAAAGGCACCATCAAAGTCTGGCAGAAATGTCAGTGCTGCAGGCAGGGGACCGGCCTCTGAATGTCAGTCCTTCTCAGGTCAACACCGAGAGGCAGCCTGCCTCGCACAGACAGAAAGAGAGAGAGGGGGGGAGTAGATGAAGATAAAGAGAGAAAACACGGGGACAGCGATTAGGGGAACGTGATAAAATGATGGAGAAAGGTTTTGGAGGGAAGAAAGCATTAAGGAAGGAGAGGTAGATTACAGGGCAAAATAATAACAGGGAGGATAACAGAACAAAATGTTGGCTCTGGCCGTTTGTGGCAAGACTTGGTTTCTTTTATTCTGTCAGTGTGTGTGTTTGTGTGTTTGTGCGGGTGCAGCAGGATGTCAAGTGACTTCAGGCCGGAGATCTAGGGGAGACTTTGAGAGAGAAGTAATAAGGAAAGAAACAAAAAAGCGAGGCAAAGCAGACAACGCAAAAAACATCCTTGCTTCTGTGTGCATCTGAAATGCGGGAATACACTCGCAGAGACAAACATAATAGCAGACAGACAGACGGACACACAGAAATAGACAGAGAGAGAAGGAGAGAGAGAGAGAGATGTGCACTCATACAGCAGACATGCGCACACACACACATTGGTGATTGTCCCAGTGCAGGCCATGAGGAGCCTGTCAGATTACAGGAGGATAATTGAATGGTAAGGGAGCAGACAACACATCTAGCACAGCCGGACTCCAGAGGCGGCCGCCACCATACCAGAGCTCAGGGGAAATTCAGGGCCCACTTAATAGTGTATTGGAGATGGGACATTGCATGTGTGTGTGGGTATGAGTGTGTGCGTGAGTGCTTGCTAGGTGTGGGACAAAGCAGAGCGCCCATGGCAGCAGCGAAAATGGTTACTAAAAATCTGAAGAAGGCTGATTTG
>JAVQJF010005435.1:0-22500 GCA_036023855.1 Gadopsis marmoratus
TTTCCGTTTTGAATATGAAGAGGAAGCATGTCTGTGAGAGAGAGAGAGAGAGAGAGAGAGAGAGAGAGAGAGAGAGAGAGAGAGAGAGAGAGAGAACATTCACCGCCCATTCATGAATAAAGATTTGCTTGGAGTGCAGCAGCTGCTGTTCATATGCTCTGCTGTTGTTGTGTTTGTCATGCTCTTGATTTGACGCATGTTTCCTCATCTAATATGATTAAAATAATACAGAATGTATAAAAAGCACACAACAGATGGCCATATGCATGCGCTTTTACAATTTGGATTTCAAGAAATGTGCGCAAGCTGACTGCAAACCACTGAGATGACGGGAATGTTAATGGCTGATTGCTGCTTACAGGAGAGGTGCGATTATGATTCATTATCAAAGAAAAGGGAGCTGGAGGTTCTCAAGGTTGATCTAGAGCAGAAGAAGAAGACATGCTGATCCCTAAGAGAATTACATGAAAGAGATAAAACGCATAGACAGATTTTTAAAAAAGCCTTTCAGGTGCGTTAATCCCCAGTGAAGACGGAGTCAGTTGGACTACCTGCAGTCTAACTTAATGGCCTACTGACTTTATGAACTCACAAATCTTTATTTTTACCCAAAAGCTGAGCTGAGCCTGAAAGCGAAGCTCTCGATTTACGGTTGATCTACGTTCCAACCTTCACCGTGGGCTGACTGAAAGAATGGAGATATCAAATACAAGCAGCCGATATGAGTTTCCTTCGTAGGGGGGCTGGGCTCAACTTTAGGCCGTGTTCAGACCAACTACAGGGTTGGCACGGCGACCTGGACCTGAATAAGCGGCGGAAAATGACTGGATGGATTATTTAGCTAGGTTACATTGCTTTGGCACAAATATTTTCATCGTCTTTGAATTTACTATACGTTGTTTGGAATCACCAAGTTTCTGTTTTCTTAAAAGTCTGAAATTGATAATAATTTAGATTAATCTTCAAAGAATCTGAACTTGAAAGGGCAATTTATAGATTCTTGGCATAATCTGTCCTATCATTAGATAGAACAAAAACAAACTAATATTGATCAAAGGAGCTCATTTTGCACCGAAGAAAAGTTTCTGCCCCCCCGTCATTGGTGATAGTTTGTATCGTCCTGCCAACTTGAGGTATCTTTAATTTAAATGGAAATGAGACACTGGTCTGTATAGATCGAGGATCAGGTGCTTGATCAGTGCTTGATCATCCTCTCCTCTCACTCTGAGAGAGAGAGAGAGAGAGAGAGAGACTTCTTTTAGTTTTAGACCTTTTTAAACTGGGGACATTACGAGAGGGGAGGGGTGTCTCCTCTCACCCCTCCCCTCTCGTCATACAGCTGTTAAGGTCAGGGTTATGGTTGGGGTCGTTTAGTGGATATACTGTATGGTGTTTTAGGGCAAGGCCAGACGACAACAAAACTTTAGGTTTGCACATGTTTTTAAGGGTAAAATCAATAAAGATAACAATAAAAAGGCTGCAAAGAATAAAAGTATTACATTTACATCAAGAAGATGCATTTTCTAATGCATGTTTTATACCAACTGAGAGATTCACTTACAAACGGGGAGTGGAGGTAACGGGAGCGTCTCTTTGTGTTGTTCAGAGCTTGATCCAGACGTTTGGCGGATTTGTGTGTATGTATGTGTATTACTGACATTGTGGGGACTTGTGTTTATACAGTCACATTGTGGGACTCACCTCCCTTATGGGGACAAAAATCAGGTCTCCGCAACGTAAATCATTGCATCTTAGGCTCTCAAGTGATGGAAACAAATTGTCAACAACTGTTGGCCCAACATTGCAAAGTGTGTGCAGGTGTGTGGGTGTGAATCTGGGCGTCTGTGCATTTGCGTGAAATTAAGAGTTATTGAAGTGACTGTATGTATTCCTGCGTGCATCACTAACTGCTTCCATACATACATATCAGTGACAACATCCCAGGTCATCTCGTTTCCTTTCCTCTCCTCTCCTCTTATCACCTAAACAAGGTTAAAATAAACAAAATTACCCTCCAGTGTAGAACATTCCTTCAACTGTCTTAAAGTTCAAGATCATCTCACGTCAACTTCTACTTGACAATTTTTTTGGCATATGAATCCCCCCCCCTCCCCCTCCTCTAGCATTTCAGGAGAAATCTGATGTTCTCTTGCAGCACCACTATTAACAGATTGTGGTACATCTGTTCACAAGAACACACCCCTTTTCTCCCAGGTAGAGATATAACAAACACAGATGGACTTTTCCTGCCACAGGGAACACCTGGAGAGAAACACAGTGGCTCTGAAGAGGAACATGATGAAAAACAAGTTGCGACTCACAGAATATCAACCTCTTGGCACTTAGGCACTGTGCAGGCGACACAGAAATGCGCTTCTTGATATATGTATGAATCCCCTTCAATAATTGAAAAGCCTGCCTTGCCGTGTGTTTCAACACATTTTAATTATCAAACATGCCACTGATGTACACGGTATCTACTTCTAAGGGCTTTGAATTATCAAGGCTCTACTCTAAAGTACTGATCACATTTGAATGACAGTATTTGAGGGTTGAAGCGGGTTTTCTGGGAGTAAATCAGCAGGGACACACAATCACGGCACACAAACAAGGCCTGGCCTCATACTGTAGCAAATAAATGGTATTATATTATCTATCAACAGTGTTTTATAGTAAATTAACTGGACTTGACACAAGCAAATGAGTTCTGAGTGACATTTTGCAGCATTGGAGAGAACATGCAATAATGTGCCCAGCTGAACAGGAGTGTGTGCAGTCTGCAGTCTAACCAGGGATCAGCGGCTGTGTAAGAAGCATTTTTAAGAAAACATGACCTTTTTTGCAATTTTATTCCACTTTTAATAAAATACACTGCTGCGAGAATACATCAGTAACATTTTGCTTCCCACTGATGTGCCAGCCCCCCTCTTTGGGGCCTTTTGATCGCAGCCACTTTAAATTCATTCATTTTTGATATTTGGTTTAGTTCTGCAGGGGGCCACATAATGCAACTGGAACAAAAATGATTTTCTGTTTGGTTTTTTTCTCTCACAAAAATAAACAAATAAGGCAGCTGCTAATGTAACCAAATGATAGACTGTCTTTGATTTTGTCAGTCACCCCCCCCCCCACCCCCCACTGCAGCCCCCTTTTACCTCCCTGAGAGAGTGTGCTGGCTGGATCAACAGAAACGCTGTGCTCTGCCTAAGCAAGGCTGAAAGGGATGAATGCACGTTATGTTTTGCACCCACAGCTGTAGGTGCAAAACATAACGTGTGCTTGAAAATGTTTTTTGGAACAGCACATTTCAAAAATAGCATAGGTTTATCTCAGCTTGTCTGACACTCCACAGATCGTAAAACTGACAAACAACCCGCAAGTTAACGTTCACTTGCTGCTACATCAGAGCAGGACGCTGCTCTACAGGGCTTCCTCCAAATCAGACATTCAATCGCCACATGCAGCACAAGAAGCAGCAAACTGTCAGTGAAGACACAGACTGAGAGGCTAAACGCTGAGGTGCACTTGAAAAGAACGTGCTGTCAGAATGCAAAAGGTGTTGATGGCTGTTCCAAGCGGCCACACCCGAAGGCAGCGTGAAGAGCCTGCCGTCATAGAGACACGGCAATCATGCAAATATGAGGATAATGGCATCCATTTTCAGGCAGCCTGTCCTGGAAGGCATTCCATAGTGTTTGTACACACAAAAAGCGACGGAAACGTGTTAAGACTGCTTACTCTCTCACCTCCACACACCTGGTCGATCACTGCACGACAAGTGGGTGTGAATGTGGGATTGTCAGTTTCGGAAAGTTATAGAAATTGTTGTACGAAGGTGTGGGTGGAGGGTGTCTTTAGATGTTGTTCTAACATTCGACAAGCGCATACTGGCACCTTAAGGCGACGCTGTCCGTTATCACAAATGAATCAGGGTGAGATTTTATGCAAACCTCACAATCCAGCCTAAGAAAAGCCTGAAAAGTTGGTTTTGCGGTCCAACAGACCCGATTGTTAGCTGCGGCAGAGACCCGTCAGTGTTGCTGGAAAAATGCAAAATTATGTACATAAACATCATGCCGCTTTAACATGATTTCTCAGGAGATCCACTGAGATTCCACGCATAAGAGTAAGGTTACTCATGAAAGGACTGAGGCAGTCTCAAGCTTTCGGCTTTACTTCAAAACCATCATCCGGATTAATGTGATGTGTGCTGTCAGACGGGATAAACAATGGGCCTACATGGCTGTTGTTTCAAATAATCTATGTCGTATGTATCAAAGACAGACATTAAAAATAGAAATAAAGCTGAGCATCATCTGAGGCTAAATTTAAAATACTGTATGTCTCACAGTGCAGTGAACCCATACTCAGTGGGACTGATACCCCTCATCCTGGAAATGTTAGGGCCTTGTTCCCTTTCTTTCATTTATGGAATGAAACATATTTGAATCTACTCTACAGGCTTGAAAGCATAAAAATGTATTTTTATTTTATTTATTGTCCCGGGTTATGGCGCATCTCTGGGAGGTAAATGGATGTGAGGCACTCTTGGCAGAACCTAACTAAATCAATCAATAACAGCCACTGTGTCAGAGACGCCATGATCGATGTGTTTTACCACAGGGAGGCTATTTATTAAGAGCAACAATTAACCGTGGAGGCATTTTTGTCTCTAAAAAGTTGAAATGGTTTACATATGAATTATTGGCTACGCATACGTGCATAACGTGCAACTAAAGACATAGTGTTCATGCACTCGGCTACAGTCCCGCATTCACACGCTCACGTACACAATATTGCATCAAACACAGCTACACTGATTAGATCTTGTTCTTTGGTCTATAAATAAGACTTCTCTGTCTCCGACATGCTATTCTGTGGTAGCGCCACGACGTGCAAGTGACTAAGTGTGAATGAAGCGCTTGATCTAAATTTGGATCGTGGCCCTGGTGAGGATGAAAATATCGAACCTGACGTGATGCAGGAGGAAGTCAGCTGAGACGGAGGACGATTCTGAACGTGGTCCAGATTCTCCGGAATCAACAGGTGAAGCGGCGCGTGCCAACGCCACTGGCTCAACAAAACCATGCTGATAACGTATTCATCATTTATTTTTCATGCAAATATGCCAAACATTTCCCAATTCCGGCTTTTTTCTTTTGTCTCCTACGATTGGAAACGAAACGCACCTGGGTTTTGGACGGTTGGTCAGACAGAAGCAGACATGTAATGGAAGGAAATGGTGACTGGCATTTTTCATTGTTTTCCGACATGTTGTTGACCAACTGATTAAGCGATTAATTGAGAACGCAAGCGGCAGATTCATCAATAATGAAAGTAATTGTTAGTTGCTGATCCCAGCTGACATTGGGCGAGAGGCAGCAGACACCCTGGACGGGTCGCCAGTCAATCACAGGGCTTCTTCCCGTGTCCTCTTGGGAACATAATATAGAAACGGTCATAAAACGCGTCAACTTTGTGCTAAATGAGAAAGTATAAAAATAGAATTCCATTATGTTCAACACGTTATTATAGTGGGATTTAAACAAAATTCCTTTCTGATCTGTAAGTTATTGTTTAACAGTTCGAAGGCGGGTAGGTTTTTGGATGGAGACCAACGACAGGGCCAATGATCAGAAGCTCCACCGACCTTGTTGCTGTCATCTGACTGTTTCCAATGTCAGGGAAGAACTTTCACCCTCAGCATCACACGTGATGTGACGAACGGCAGAAACCCAACGAGGCCACCGCAGCCGTGACTTTGTTGCTGATCAGTGACGACTATATCAATATGCAACCAGTCAATAATGGCGTTATCGGTGACACGGTGTCCGCGTCTCCTCCCGAGAGACTCGGTGGGTTCAGCCAGAAGCATCGTCACCGTCACGGTGCGGCTCTTGTTCATCAGCTGTCTCCGTCCCCGTCACGTCACGTGCTGCGGTTCCCCCGCGGGGTCCCTTGGATCCGCCGCCTCTCTCGTCTCCGCCCATCGGCGCGCGCGGCCGCACCTGCATCAAACGGGGGAAGTCCGTCCGTCCGTCCGTCCGTCCGGCGGAGCGGCAGACAGACACCGGAGGCAGGGAGCGGGGCACCTCCACCTCCAGCGGCTCCCATCGCGCTGCCCGGGACCCCCGGACGCTCGGATCCGAGACTTAGGTGCGGCTGCGGATGAGGATCTAAGACGAAGTAGACCGACACGAACCGGAACAGAAGCAGCTGAGCGCCCAGGTAAGACGGGCTCCTGCTCGGAGCCGCGTTCCGCACCTGAGCCCCGCAGGACGGCGAAGTCCGGTCGGGTCTTCCGATAAACTAAACCCGTTCGGCTGCAGACAGAAAGGAACTTTTTAATTTGACGTGAACCAAATCTTTTAATTTACTTATTTTCTTTAGTTTCATTTCAAACATATTGATGGGTAATTTGTCCGAGATGACCTCCGTGTCCCTTATTCCCCAATGAAAAGAACCAGATTAACGATATTAAATAACGATAATATTTTTTTTCTGAATTATGAGATATTCCTCAGCGAATATATCTGGTAATCAATAACCTTGTGAGTTTATATGGAACTCATATCACTGGCTGATAATGTTATTTAGTTATTAAAGGCTACAGTGAGATACATATATATATATATATATTGGTAAGCCCAGCATGTGTTGATGTCTTACTTTTCCCTTTTCTCTTCTCCTTTGTTTGACTTATTTTACAGTTGACAAATTATTTTGTTATATATTTGCCTTCCTGTGTCTAATCCTGTCTCGCTTGTCATGATCTTCAAAGTCATCCACAGTTTTTTGAGATGAAAAAGCAGCTCCTGAAAGCTCAACTACAGTAAATATTGATCACATTTTCAAACCCGAAAGCCATATTTAATGTTCTTACCTTAGTTACGTCATCCTGGAATTGTCTATTTTGTCCCCGTTAACAACAAGGAAGTAGAACATGTTGTCATCACACCCTAACCTTTGCACCTTGTTAGTTACCAAGTGCAAATATTATGCACTGTAAATGAGCAATGCATAGGGTTTCTGTCATATTCTCAGAGGTCAGTTTTGCTGCGTTGTGGGAAAATGAATAAATCGCAGAGACAGGAAGTGTTGTCGATGCTGTATTCAAGTTATTGTGATTGGAACAGATCAATACACTGTCCAGGCATGGGCCCCCTGCCACTCTGCTCCTGGATCTGTTGTAGCTAATCTAAGGAGCAAAGACGAACCGTGGCAGGGCATCTGAAGTGGGTTACGTGCTGTCGCTCTCACTACACCAAATATGCTTTGGAGATCTTCTAAGATCAGATCTGGCTCTTAAAAACAAGTCAGGGCTGAAAACGACATGTGATTGACCTCCTTAGAAAAGAGCCCGGAGAGTCGGCACAAAGCGATGGAGGAAGGAACGGGAGGAGGCAGACAAACTCAGTCGGTGACTGTGTGCGTGGATGGTGGAGTTATATGAGACCTCTGTATAGGTGAGGTGTGTGTGTGTGACATGGATGCCGGACAAAGAGTGCAGCAGAGAGTAGGACAGAATCTTAAATATCCCCGAGAGGCATTTTGTTTCATAGTCAGCAGATGCACAGGGTCAGGCATGTAGTGTGTCATCGATAGCAGCTGTACTGACTGCGCTCGCCTCTGTCCCTGGGCATAAAATGAATAAGCATAATCAATTCAATTCAACCAATTTAGTGTAGTGAGAGTCGGCGAAGAAATGCAAATACATTTTTGTGTTGGGGAAAGTCATTCTGTCTTGTAGCCTAACTGTCTGAAAATGCTAATCATAACTTTTAGCCACTTTTTTAAAAAATCTTATATAGTTTACTAGGCTACAGCCATGCTAGCACCTTTTGTGAGGCTATGTTAACATGCTCACATTTACAATGCTAACATGCTGATGTTTAGCAGGTATAATGCTCACTACCTTAGTTTAGCTTGTGAGCATGCTAACATTTGCTAATTAGCACTAAACACAAAGCACAGCTGAGGCTGATGGGAAAGCTAACAGTTTTGCAGGTATTTGGCCATACTACTTCTTGGCCTGGACCAGTTGCTAGGCGACCAGGCAGTTACAGGTCTAGTCCAAGTAACAGTCTGGCACATAACCCCCCCTGTAAAATAGCCAGTTGCAGTTTTTACACTTTGGTTTTTGCAGCAATTAAACAAATGAGATGTAACGTGTTAATTACTGAGCTTTAGAGGAACTGGTAGGCAGATTTTGTTACTTTTGGACAGCTGATGCTTAGTTAGCTGTCCCCCCCATTTCCAGTCTTTGTGCCAAACTAAGCTTATCAGCTGCTGGTTCTAGCTTCTAGATTCCGCGTACTGTCATAAGTGGTATCAATTTTCTTATCCAGTTCTCGGCAAGAATCATCCTGTTGGGGACCATGACAGTCTGTACCAAATTTCATGGCCATCCATTCAATAGCTGTTGCGATATTTCACTTAAAACCACAAATGTCAGCCTTGTGGCGATGCTAGAGGCAACAACCGGGGATCACCAAAGTCAGTCGGCTTCATCCTCTGGGGAACATGAATGTATGTACAAACTTTGTGTGGCAATCCATGTGGCTAAAAATACCAAAGGACCCGTTTCTCGGCCTGACTCATAAGGTGCTGCCGCAGTATAGAGACGTCACTTCAGGTAGTCAGCAAATAAGATGGACAGCCAGACATCATCATTGATAGACAGCGAGTATCAAATTACAATATGCTGAATATCACCTCTGAACCCACAAGAGGACCGGGGGGGAGGGGTTAAAAAAACAACGACTGAAGGAAAAAAGGAAAAGGTAGCCTCTTTCCCATCGTCAGCAGGAGTGAAGCAGAAGGGGACCAGCATGTTAATTGGTGATTAGATTCGCGTTTTAATATTGCAGCTGTGCGCGACAGAGGAAAGCAACCGGCTGCCCAGAGTTTGTTTCTTATGTGTTTTAAATTAACAGCCTCCAATGCAGGGACTGACACAGCTTAGTCTGTATGCACGTTATTCAGTTATTTTCCTCCAACTTGCAAAAAAAAATTTGCTCTTCTTTGGTAATGGAGTTTTGACGGAAGCAGAACTATTCAAGCCATTTTGAGTTGTGCCCAGCATTTCAGAGCTCCATTTGGCTCCTGCCGTAGGAAAGGAGCTGAATGGGGCCCACAGCCTGCTAAACTCAACTACACTTGGCCGGGCGACATTTTTGTCAACAGCAGTGTGTACCACCACTGAGAGGAGGAAGCTCGATTTTAAAAAGAGGGAAATGCCGTATGCCATACTAGATAACAGACTCAGAATGATTTCTGTGCATTCTCATGAATCGTGCGTCTGATTGTCCGGGTCTGCTGTGCAGCGTTAATGTGCGTTTGTATTAGTTAACAATAGTGAGGTTCGTGAATAGATGCTGGGAGTGATGGGGAGTAGCTACAAGAGGGAATGGGGGGGGACGACGACGACACGACAACCTCGCAGAGAAAACAGTGCAAACACCACAGCATGAAAACAGGCGCAGCACACTGTGTATATGCACAATATGTGCTTGCATGCATTCTGCCACAGGGGCTTTGAGTCAGGCAGCATCACCTCGAGCCAGCGGGGAACCTGTGGCAAAGACAACAGACAAGTGATCCCCCCCCACCCCATGAACACATCGCTCTCTCTCCGACACCAAAACGCCAGAGCAGACAGCAGACGGGAGAGATAAGAAGTTAGCCAGATAAAGGAGCATTGGTGGTGGAGAGGAGCGAGGTAGAACAAAGTAAGGAAGGTGTGGACGGCTGGGGAGATAAGGAGGGAAAACAGATGGGGATGAGTGTGTGTGTGTGTGGAGGAGGTGTCGGGGGTGGGGGGGCAGGTCTTGGCTGGTCGGGGTGATGCTGTGCCATAAGCTGAGAAATGAGCTCGCTCAGAAAGGGTGTAATTAAACCATCTGAGAGGAGCCACAGAGTCAGAGGGAGAATCGAAATGGGTTGGGTCTGTTCAGCGTCTCCAGAAATATCAGTGGCCGTTAAGACTGAGAGTCTACGGCCACGCCGGGGGTGCAGAACGCTAACGTGCTCACAGTGACAATGCTGATTCAGGTGTCATGATTAGCTAGTTTAGTTTAGCATGCTTGCGTGCTAGCGTCTACTAATTGGCTCTAAAAAAGGATTGTAATGCGGTGATGGCGCTCGATGAAGAGTCAGAGGATCGCCAAATGATCACCTGAGACATTAGGACTCATCCCCTGGGGACCATGAATGCCTGTACAGAACTGCAGTCCTTCACGGCAATCCACCCAATAGTTGTAGAGAGATTTCACTCTAAGCCAAAGTGATGGACCAAGCGACTGACCAGCCAGTATTGCCATCTCTACATCCATGCAGGGCTAAAGAGAAACCACTGCTTTGTGACAGATACGTCCGTGGCTGCAACGTCTAAATGATTCTAGTTAAGAGTCACACCTGTGCATCCCTTCCTTTCTTAAAGTTTACGTGGCTCTCATTGTGATTGGGCTTGTAGTTCAGACGATACGATGAAACACGACAATTATCATACATCCGTTTCTAGAGATAAGGCATCTTTAGCAAAGTGATGCAGTTGCTGTCCGAGGGATATAAGCTGTAATTCATTGGCAGAACAGGGGAGGACTAGGATTAAACAGTTAAGTCCTGCTCAAGTGAGCCAGGGGTGAGTTTACAGTTCAGTATGTGCAGCTGATAAGGTCTTTCGCTCTCTCTCGTTCTGTTTTAGGTTCTCCCTTGTGATCCCTGACAGAGGCAGGACAGTGACACTGACTGCCATTGTCTCCTCACTGTTTCCGGACAGAGTGAGGCTCCCTGGGTGCCTCTGCTGTCCATTGTGACTGTAGAGAAGAAAGACAGATCCAGCTAGTCTGCATAAAGACCTATTCAGCATCCTTTCTCTTTGCCAGTTATACTTGCATCCCCAAGAAGAGCAGTGAAGTCTCAGCACTATCCCTAGCCCCGAGCCCATCCCTGCATCCTCAGCCCCCTCTCCTCTAACCCCCTTATCCCTATCCCACTCCCTCAGTCCCTTCCCTCTCCCCAGCCCCAGCTTCACCCTCAGCCCTCTGCCCCATTCGGAGTCCCAGATGACAGCTCAGAAACATCCGTTACCCTCCCACTCCACACGAGTCTTCTTTCCTCTCCCTGCAGCCCCCGTGGCGCTTGGCACCAGTGCCCATCACATAGACAGATGGAGCCAACCCTGACCCCTCTCCTCGCCCGTGGGGACGCCAAGAGAATCAACGCCTGACGAGTGAAGATGGGATGTGTGTGAGTGTGTGTGAGTGTGTGGGGGGGTGGGGGGGGAGAGACAGGAAGGAGAGAGGAGGAGAGTATTGCTTTGTCACCACGGCAACACATAGCCTTGCCTCCCGTGGACTCCCCTTCAGATAAAAACGTCCACAGCAGGAAATTGAGCAGCAGGACCAGAAGGACCTAAATTCCGCCCAAAATTGTGCCCGACATATTTTTGCTTTGATTATTAACATCTTGTTCTATGTCTGTGCGGAGAAGTTGCGTTGACATTGACAAAATTCTAAATATAGGAAACATCGTTTGAACGAAACCAGAAACCACACGAAGACAGAGCTAAAAACGGGAGAAAGGAAGAGAAACCTGCTACTCAGTCTCAAGTGTTGGGGAAGTTTTTCTGAACACCACAAAAGTTTCAGTCTGTGCCTCACACTTCCTTTCCCCCTCTGGCCTCTGTGATCTAAATGAATTACAGAAAGAAAAACTGCCATCGCCTGGCAAAAATATTTCCATTTTTACTTGCAAATCTCATCGCGGGAGGAATTTGTTTTACAGTGAGAGAAATTTTTTTCATTGCGCTTTCGAAACCAGAAGCAGCTTTTTCCTGGCAGCAAAGGGGAAGTGCATATGGGACTCAAGTCAGAGATTTTTTTGGGTGTACGTGTATGACTTTATCTAAGCTGCATTACACCTCTGCCATCTGGTCCAACATCCACTTCGTGAGTCCCCGCAGTTTTTGCAAGAAGCAAGATTGTCCCATACTCGTCGCTCGCTGGATGTTGTTGCCGTCTTCTAAGCTACTCTGCTGACCAGCATTCTGATTAGCATATAATGCCAGATGACCAATTTTAAAAGAACCACGAATCAACAATAAAATGAGACACTAATGGCCAGTGAAATTAATTCAGCGGGCTGACATAACAGAGGGGGGAATACCGGAGTCCCAAAGCTTTCCAGGTAATTGGAGTGCAGTATAGTGTTTTTTACTCCAAAGCACAGCTCCTCTGGTGACCTTGCAGGCTGAAGACTTAAGAGGAGGCAGACGCCGAGAGCGAAAGAGAGAGAATGATGCTTTGTGTCCAAGGTTTACGATTATCTTCGGGACCTTTTTCGTCGTTCGTCGCCGCGCATTAGCATAACAGAGAGCGTTTGGACGGTTAGCGTCAGCCTGCCTTCAGTCGTTTTAGCTTCGACTGCAGCGTCCAGGGCACACTTGTTATTCCTGTCACTTAAAAGGAACCCATTTCGGATTTTCTTCAGATATAGAATCTGTTTCAAATAAATTGTGATAATGATGCCTGGTGCGGCTTTCTATAGCTTCTGTGAGATGCAGCAGACAGTGAAATATGCTGACACACGAGCCGGTTAAGTTTCTGCCAGACTCAATTGTCAATCCAGAACACCCTAATTGGGCCAAATGAATGGATAAAGTAGATCATCAATTATTCTGCTTTATTCGTTTTTACAGTCAGATACAGTGGCACATTGGCAGATCCATATTTTATGAATATGCAAAGAGCATTGTGGGAGTTGTGTGAAAATCCACAGCCAAGTGTGAAGATTCATCATTAGACATAACGTACAGGAGGTTTTCAGTGTACAGGTGCGGAGGGCCGAGGTGTTTCATTCCTGACGAAACGTGCCTGTAGGTCGCTACAGCGCTACGGCTCCAAATTGGCTGCCTCCCTGTGCAAACTCCCATTTTGGACTCACGGCCAAAGATTTAACCAGCTTTCTCTCTCACGACTGCCAACTCAACGTCGCGCCGCGTAAAGGGGCCTTTAGCGACTTTAACTCCAGTTGACCAGAGCGCCGTGCTCCTTCGGAAACACTGAGTGATGTGGAGTTGTGCAAACTGTTTGTGCCTCTCTGCCTGTTCTCTGTTACTTAAAAGGAGGCCAGTGAAGCGGTGAGTCGGTGCTTTTGTAAGGATATTTATGAAGCCAATATGACACGGCTGATATGACAGAGAGTCTAGAGGTCATAGAAGTGATAAAAGAGGAAGCCAGACACAGTCCAGTGGCTCTGTGTGCGTACGTGTCTACAGTGCGATAAACACAACATGGAGTGAGATATACTCCTGTCGTTAGGGGTTCGATTTCATCTCATGATCGTTGTTGCGAGCCATCGCCCCTCGCTCAGTCACCCGGTTGCGTCCCTGCTCCACTTTACTGTGCACTGTCTAATGAAACAGAACATAATCTCTCAGAAACTTGAACTGTAAGAACCTTTAATAAGACAAGGATTGGGTAGTGGTGGAGTGTCGCAGGTATTGTGTTTTGTCACCTTTTGGTGCCTCAATTTCAGACACGAAAACACATACAGACACACACCTCAATTACTGTGCTATTTCTGTGACTACCTGTCAGTGACACTGTGCTCAAACCATCTGGGATTAATTAGTAACTTAAACACACACACACACACAGTCTGGCAAATGCACCTTCATCTCTGTCTTTCTGTGTGAAACATGCACACGCACATATAAGTAAGACTAAACAAACATGCCAACACGCGCGCGCTTTTCATATCTTCCCCTTTTCACACTCGTTCACAACTGTTCATCCTTGCAAATGAGCAGACGCCCAATCATCCATCAGATGCAGCATGCAAAAAGCTTCCCGGAACAGCGTGTTGCCAACAAACACCCCTCCATCTCTGCTGTAATTACCTCACTCTTCATTTAACACCTTGTGTACGAGCCTCGTATCTCGCCCGTGTCACAGTGCTGCCACTCTGCCTCAGCACGAGGCCATACCTGCATTCAGTTTATAGTCTCTTCTAACAGAGGCGTAAAGAATTGGATAGAAATTTGTTTCTGTCGCTGTATTTGAACAGTGTTTTTGTTGCCAGAGGTGCCACAGGTTAAAAAAAATAAAAAAATAAATCTCAGCGTCTGAACGTAAGATCATGTTTTGCTTGTTCGGATTGACAGATTTTTTTTTTTTCTTTTGCAAAGCAGTGTTTGTGTTAGCACAATCCACGGCCGGCGAGGACAAGCTGCAACTCCTGTCAGCTTGTGTTGGGGTGCGTGGGCTTGTGCCTCGCACTGCTGACTTTGATAGAAATAAAGCCGCTGACAGGTTTTAAAAGACAAGCTGTCGACAGACACAACCTTGAGGATATTTGTTTGTGTGTGTGTGTGTTTACATTATTGTGTTGTGGGGGTATGATGAGGTTACAAACTACAGTAGGAAGATTAAACATGCTGAGGTAAGGTAAAGACTGATGGAAGAGAGGAGGGGGAATAGAATGGAATATATTAGAAAAGAATAATAAAATTGTCAGGTGTAACGAGGCCATACAACAGTACTGTGTAGACAATGCACACATTAGAGAGAAAAGAAGATTAAATAGACTGAAGGTACTGGAGACTTCAAATAGGAGGATTCATTGAGTGAGCTGCTGTGTTTGGGAGGATGAGAGAAAGAAGATTTACATTTGTGCATTAGCTGTTTGATCGTGTGTGTGTGTGTGTGTCTGATGCTTGTTCTAGTGAGAGGTGGAAAAGGTTGCCAGTTGTCAGCACACCAAGTTTTTTTACACAGTCAAAACAGAAAGTTTGCGTGTTCACGGGACCTGTGTCTGCGTGCATGTTCGATTTGACAGACTTTTATCCACCGCATGCTCCAAAGACGCACAAACTTGGAATATTAAAGAGTAAAATGACTTGACCACACCCGAGTGATGCCAAGGTGCGCACTTCTACATCACTACAGCAAGTGAAGAGAACAGAACATTTTTAGCTGGTGTGAAGTTACCCTTTAAATCGGTTTGCACATATCAGATCTGGTAAAGGTATGCAGAACAAACCCGACATTAAACCTGCATTCTCTGTTCAAAGAGTTACAAAAAGGATGGTTTAAAGTCTAAATTGTAGTGCTCATGTAACGTGATGTACCTGAACGGACTGGAAATGGCCAGATAAGCAGCCCCTATGCTCTGTGTTGTGCTGGGTTTAATGAATGAATGGTGGGAAGCCTGCTTCTATTTCTGTGCTGTCACATATAGTCTGGTTAGGAACAGAATACATACATAGACCCAGCACATTTTAAAAGATCAACAAGTTGTTTTAGCACAACAGCTTGCCGGCTTGTTTGCTGAGGGCACCCGTGAGCAAATAAGCCCATACTGTACAAAACCTTTTACATCTACATCTGTCTCTTCTTCCAGGTGACTGCTGACGACAGGCAAAACCCGACTGGAATTGGGATCCACCTCTGTATCCAGTTAGGGTGACCTATAATCGGGACAATAACTGCACCAAGAGACCTGAACTGCTGTTGTAGAAGCCTTTGTATACGGGTCGGAGCAGATACAACTACAACACACTGAGCTCAGTCAAGTGTTTTGGCAAATTTGGGTGAACACACACACACACAAATGAACATTCATTTCCTCTGTATACTTGCCACCAGCTCAAGCCACCTTTCAGGAGCCTTTTCAGGATAATACGGAGCAACCCTGTGAATCCTTTGAACCTCCGGCTGGCCCTGACACACTCGTGGTAGCCATTGGAGAATGAAATAAGTACTGAGAGGATTATCAGGTGGATTCTGTCTTCTCTCTGGTGGTGGAGGCCATATTCAGCAGGGCAGACCTGGCATCAGGATGCCTGAACTGGACAACTTTACCCCACTGAGGGGTCCCAGAGGCCCTGAGCTGGGCCTAAACGGTCCAGCAGACCCACTTCGGATTCAGCACAGCATCCTGGAGGAGCAGGTGGAGCTGTGGTGGTTCAGAGATCCTGGGAAGTCTCTGCTCTGCTACTGTGTGGCTGTACTTCTAATCCTGGGCTGCGGGCTGGGTGGCGTCGGCCTTCTATCCACCACCACCAGCGTCTCAAGCGAATGGCGGCTGGGTGCAGGCACAGCCCTCTGTCTGCTGGCCCTGGGAGTCCTGCTCAAGCAACTGCTCAGCTCGGCTGTGCAGGACATGAACTGCATTCGCAGCCGACAGCGAATCAACATGCTAAAAAGTGGTGGTTTATCGGATCTCCTTGTGGTTTTGATCACTGGGCTGTCACTCTTGATTTGTGGAGGGGTTCTACTACATCTGGCCCTGGTTAACCACATGCCGAAGCCTGGCCAAGCCCTCAATGACATGTACATCTCTGGAGTGGTTTTGCTAGCTGGAGGGGGGGCCGCAGTTGTGGGCGTTGGGATATACTCCATTGTGGTGGTCCTGCTTGAAAGGACAAGGCACGGACGAAGGTTGTTGGACCGGGTTTTGAACATCTTCACCGTTTCTGGACACATGGACCATCAGGCTCGCAGAGAGACTACCTCCAGTCTGGCTAATCTCATATGAGATGTAGCCACACTAACGAAGGCTGTGTCATGTCAGAACATGTCAGAACATTTAGCCTGAACTAAAGAATAGCAGGCGTAATGCTCAAATATTACCGGACATTTGATTAATCAGCAGGTGACCACGCTGAAACATGCAAGGGATGAATCTTGTTTTAGGCAAAATGAGTTGAATCTGTAATATCTGCTTGTTGAGGATGCTAGCAGAGTGAGGGTGAAAGGATTGAAGCATAACACACTGAAGAAGAATTATTACACGGATATTCTTACAATGAAGCTGAAAATGTCCTAATTGAGTTTCTTTCGTGGCCAGGTACAAATTCAGATGCTGCGGCATATCATTTTCATGCGAGAGGTATTTGAAAGCCTGCGGCGGTTTGGCAGAGGCAGGAAACGCATGGAAAATTAGTTAAAGTAAAAGTTAAGGTTTTAGGGAGTTTCAGTTAAATGAAAAGCACACATATTAGCTGAAACACAGCTGAAGCTAAAGGGAGACGTTGGTTCTCAAACAGAAGTGAAATTCGTTGACGTTCTTGTCATCGGCTGGGAGCGGCAGTCTGGAAGTGAACGCCAAGGCCTGTAGTGTGAGCAGAGCCTACAATGACATGGGTCATTTTATTGGAATAAATCTTTACAAATGACGTTTTAAACAAGCGATTGTAAGAAGCCGATGAAGAGACGGAATCCTATCTTGTCGAAGGTGACACAAGGGAGTGTCGTTAAAGGGGTCACCTACAAACTGGACCGTCACACGTTCAGGATAATGTATCTGGAAACGTGTATTCTGTCAAAGTGTCCTTGAGCCACACATCTTGACGACTACCTGCTCAATTATTGCAAGATGTAAGAGCGACAGCTGAAAGGCTAACATGTAAATGGGAGATATATTTTTAAAAATGTCTTTGTGATTTATGCACCACCCTCACCGTCTATGTTCACAGGCAGATATGACAATATTCAGCTGACAAATGTGAGGGATTCTTTGAATGTGGGTCAGACTGAAGATGGTCAACGGATTTGAGGCTCAGTGAGGCTAATGGGAAAGACTGTGATTTCTTTCGTTTAATGATAATTTAACATGATACATGCGGTGGGACTGTGGTGTTTGTGACAGACCATGTCCAAACGTCAGTAACATTTGGCTGCCTGTAGACAACGTGATTGTTGGACATATTATATCACAGCGCATTTAGAATGTATGGATCATTTAAACGCAGTATTGTCTTAAATGTTCATCTCGCAGCACCTTGTTTTCCTTAAGTGAATGAACGTGGGGGTAAATTTACAGAACGAGTGAGAGGATGAATCAGCAGCACAATTCCTTTAACTCACTTGGTGTTATATTGCTGTTTTTAGAGAGTAATTTCAATTTATTTAAATCCCTGAGGCACACAAAGAAATGAAGAAGGCTGCACGTTATTTGACATTTATAAATCAGATTTGCCTGAAGGATCAAACTGAAGAATCTCGGTGCACTTCCCTAAATATGACTCATGGTTTACAAAACAAATGTGTCTGTAATTAAAGCACGAGGCTGTAGTTGGGGGTGACAGTTGTATTCCTAACACTTCTGATTAATTGGATGCATTATTGGCTCAGATAACAGGTCATTATCATTCCTCACAGAGCAAAAAAGGAGGAATAACTGTTGGGGGGGGTGAAATGAAATCCATTACAGCAACATGTCCAGTCATAGAATTTCAATGTGTTTGCAAAAGTTTGAACTTGGTTTTCAATATGCTTAATCATCTTTCACTAAATTAGATGAATCAACAGTAGTGATATTGCTGCATTGTTATTATTGAGTTTCATTTGTTTCCAGAAGTGTTAAATCACTTTCAAAGCGAAAAAGGTCCCTTTTTGGGAGCAAAAAAAAAACAAAACAAAAAACAAAACTGTTAACAAAACGTGCACAGTGGAAAATGAAGGTTGTTCACGTTTGTAAAATGTTTCCAAAGCCTGCGAGAGTCACTCGTCACATCGCCTTGCAGAAGAACCTCAGAAACGGTCCTGCACTGTGTGTGTCAGTCACGCCTCTTTATCTGTCTGCACATACGCACAGCCTATTGCCTTGAGACAAAAGGGGGTCACACAGTTAAACATTGTTGGAGTGATGACGGACAGCAAACTGAAGGCACAATGCACAAGGCAGCAGCCTGCAGGGGCTGGTATAGACTAGCACCACTCTCTCTCTCTCTCTCGCCAACACACACAGAAAGAAGCAAATAAGGATCACGCTGCCGTTTTACAACTGCACGCCAAAATCCTGTAATCCTTACTTACATGAATCTGTTGACCTACAGTATAAAGCAGCAATGGCAGGCTGTGTATCCACGCATGGCAGCAAGAAGACTTGAGCAGAGCGAACAGAGCGGCAGGTCTGATGCTGAGGATGTGCTGCAATTCCAACATTATTCATACACACAAAAAACAATCCTCTTACAAACACACAATAGTATTCCAAAAACAAGATTCAAATTTTTTTTTTATTTCCAAATATATCCCTTTGCTCCCTATTGACAAATAGTAGTTGATAAATTAATGACAATACACACTGATTAACAATCCTCATTGGTGCCTGGTAAATGTTCCCACACAAGACCATGGAACGATTGTAACTGAAGGCTTTGTACTTAACAGCAGAGATGCAAAAATCGACACAGGACTCTTTTCTTTGCTGTCGGCAGTGCAGCTGAACTGACGTGGTGCGGTGCATGCACAACAGACGGAGTGAGTTACACCACCAACTGCTTTGAAGATGTATGGAGGCCTGCAAAGGTCGGCATATAAAAAAATAACAAAGTAAAAACAATTACCTCGACATATTGTCAATATTCTCAGATTCTGCAAAGAAATCCCTGCAGGTTATTTTACCTTTGTCCTGCCACCCCCCCCTCTCATCCCTCCTCAAACCCATCTTTTGTCCTTCATTTTCCACAGCGGACTCACTACTACGGCATAAGAAAGATATGACCAAACATTCTGCTCCGTGCTCATTCCTTCAGTCTCTGCCTCAAAGCTGCAAGTTGATATCCAGCACAAGGACAAGGTTACAGGCCCCATGGGTGCACGTCAACGGCGTTACGTTACACTGCCAATGCCTCCGACAACACTGTGCCTGGTGTTTGTTTCCGTGCATTGGGGATTGTGTTCACAGTGCTATAAGTATTGATACATAGGCAATTTTTTAGGGCAAAGAACATATACTATGCCTTTGAGAGGGATGAAGATTAACAGCCGAGTGAAAGTCTACTGTATATTGGATATTAAGGACAAAACATATGAGCAGTAGAAACCCTTACAGTTAAAGATGCTGACAATGCCAAGATGTGCTATTGTTGATGTGGCGGTTAAAATCCTGCGTGGAGCAACATGTAACTTTCTCTACAGAAAATGAGCAGATCTGATATACATGGCACACTTTCGATTTAGAAAAATCACTCATCTGCATTATTGTGGCCCTTTGAGAAATTAAAATTGACAGTGAGCCCATCACAGTTAGTGTACTGCATATTGGCACCACACAATCTGTTGGCTCACACAGCAGAAAGCTCAGTGGACAATCCAAGCACCCAAAAAAGCTAATGCTTCAAATTTTATATATATATATATATATATATATATATATCATTGTATTTCAAACGTTTCACTTTCTGAGGAAAATTGTGATTAAAAGTAAATTTCAAATTCCAAATTAACTCGAGGGATATTGCATTACAAGCGAGGAAATGAGCTTGCCAGGACCAGACAGTATCACAAAGTCATCAGTTCATTATTCACATGTTAAAACGTTTTACTGGAGTCCTGAGGAACCCTAAAAACTAAAATAAAGTCACCGGTCAGAAGTGATGCAACAGCACTTCTCGTCTGAGCTGAGAATGTCTCAGAGGAAGGGACGATGTGTTGTTTCCGCTCAGAGCGGGAAAAAGTTCCTGCACTTGTCCTCTGCTGTGCAGACAGGGAGCCGGAGAAACAGAGAGAGGAGAGGGGAAGACAGACAGAGAGAGACAGAGAGAGAGAGAGAGAAAATATCCATTCGTCTAGCAGCATCTGTGCCCTTTAGTTTGTCCGGAGCTGGTAATCTGCCAAGAAATGTAACAGCAGAGCATTAACACAGCTTTCTTCCCCTCATCATCCCTGCACATCCCATCACTGCCAATATGAACCCAATTAAATCTCTAAACAAGATCTGGAACAATTCTAGCTGTTAAACCAGCTACTAAATCACATTATCAATATTTAACACATTCTGTTGTTGGATAGATATTTAATTCGCTGCAGTTTCAGACTTTGAGGAGTCTTGTCAAAAAAAAAAAAACCAGCCATTCTAAAAATCATATTTTTAATATGAGCAATATCTCAAGCTTCAATTGGCACAATCCAATTTACTGTGTTATTATGTTGCATGTGTGTATCCAAGACTATCTACTAAAAAGATAACGCTACATTGGCCAAAAGTATGTAGTCACCTCTGCCCACATATTTTTGTGTACTTTTATTCTGGGGTTGCTTTTCCTGGTTAGACACCTTTAGTTCCAATTAAGGGAAATATTAATGCTACGGCATACAATGATATCTCAGACAATAGTGCGTTTTCAACTTGATGTTCTGGCTTCTGGTCCAGAGTTAAGAAAACCTCATCCAACATCACGTGGACATTTGTGATAATATGACTAACTAAAGATCCAGCCTTGAAACATAACCTTACTCAACAGTGTGTTGTGTAGTTCGCTCCATATGTCTAAGCAGTAATAAAAAAAAACAACCAATACGATATCGTTTATTCTCAGGCTAAACGTCACGGCTCGACAGGAGGAGTTCAGGGCTCAGACATGTCGGTAGTACCAACAGAACAGAGAGGAGCGATCGGTGTAGACGTTCATTAGACAGCAGCGATTACAGCTAAAAAAAAAGCGTGAGAGTAGAAGAGTGTTCCTGGGTTTGTGGACGAAACCAAGTCGTGATGATGAAAGTACCCGCACTGCAGCGCTGGCAAGGTTTCATGGGAGCTGTAGTGTTTTGTTTTTTTTGCCACGGTCACAAATTCATTGTGGTTTATTTCTGATTAAATCACTTGAACTATGAATAACAAATAAACCCCAGGAACACTTTCATTTATTTTCCTCAGAAAGACCAGTGAAAGAGGATAACGGAGAGATTGGATGGAGCTACTGAAGCTAGTGGAACGGAGGCAGGCTGGACCAGAGTTGACCTCAGACTGTCAGTTCGGTCTGTTGCTCGTCCGAGCTGCGTTCAGCTCATTGCACAACTAGCCAACACAAGCTCTGCGCATAAGGTTAATAGCTCAGCAGCCTCTTATTCACAACTGAGTTACCGGATTGTTTCTGTGGCTTTCGCTGTTTTTTAATACACTTTTACTGAGGAGGGGAGCTTCACTGCACTGAGTCAGTATATAAAGATTCATTTGTACACGTTGCTGAACACCTCTAGAGCCACATCAGCGGCCGACCTCACTAGCGCTCGTGTTTTAACGACGTCAAATCCTCAGTTTTTGACGAGGCCGGTATGGCTGCATATTAATGTCCAGGATTTTAGAATAAGATGTTCAACAATCACACGTGGGTGTAGTGTTTGGATGTCCACGTACGTCATGTACTGTTCTGGACATTACTGTCCCACTAAGTTATGACAGAGAGACGGTGCTGCAGTGTGAAGCTGCCTGATCATATTCTGACCACTGTCTGATACTGGTACTGATGTACAGTACAGCTGCTAAATGCCTGTTCATCACTCATTAATAAGTCAGCACAGTCAGTCTACAGTATCAGGGCATTGTTTAATCAGAGTGAGTGTGTTTGCGAGTAGCGCCGAGTGAAATGTGATCCTCACCGCCTTCTCTCTCCCTCCCTCCCGCTGGTGCTGATGGTAACAATAAGAGGAAGGTGATAGCCGGTTCCCTCCAGTCCCCCTAACTTCATCATTTCTCATCTCTTCTTTT
>JAVQJF010005438.1:0-15449 GCA_036023855.1 Gadopsis marmoratus
GAGGTTTGGCTTTTTGGCTGCAACTTTTCCATGAAGACCACTTCTGGACAGTAGGTGGGTCCTACAAGTTTCTGCCAGTTCTGAGCTGATGGCACTGCTGGACATCTTCCGATTTCGAAGGGAAATAAGATGATGTGATTTTCATCTGCTGCACTAAGTTTCCTTGGACGACCGCTGCGTCTACGATCCTCAGCGTTGTCCGTTTCTGTGCAAGTGTATCTATAAGAGGTGATGCTGGTTTGAAGGCAAAGGGTAGTAACACCAAATATTGGTTTGATTTAGATTTTTTTTTTTGTTTGCTCACTTATCATTTTGTTAATTAAATTAACAATTAAACTAAACTATTAACACTTCCATTTTTGAAAGCATTCTTAGTTTACAGCATTTTTTCACAACTGCCTAAAACATTTGCACAGTACTGTGTATGTATCTATCTATCTATATATATATCTATCTATATATATATCTATATCTATCTCTCTATATATATATCTATATATAGATCTATATCCTATTATTGTTTAATATTTCACTCCATTTCAGTCACTTTCCATCAGTTTGAACAGACTCCTGAAAAACATGGTATATCCATACTGATAACTAGACACTATGAAACGCAATTGCAGAATGCAGCCCTGATTGACAGGACATGTTAATCGTTTTGATGCTATCAGTTTTTGCAAGAAGCAGGAAGAAAAGCCTTTTGAATTATTTGCCAGATGTGCAAAATGTCTCTCTCAAAGAGCCGAAAGAGGACAGTTGAAGTGGAAAACTACAACTTTAATGAAGAATGAACTGATAAGTGTGCATTCATCATGCAACCTTTCTGTAAAGCTTCACCTGTGTGCCTCATCTGCAATGAAACGATTGCTGCAAAAGAATACAATTTTAGGCACCACCATTACATATCAAATGCAAATGTCGTATCCTGAGCAGACGGGAGGTCTGTTGCAGAAAAATTGCCATCTTGAAAGCTGGATATTCCCGGATATATTTGGAGTTGATAAATGATTCCTAATAAAATAATTTCCATTACAAGTTTTTTGGGGTTGCTTCAAAAGGAAGATAAAATAATGCTAGATATCCTAAATACTAGAGTGCATTTTTGTCCTCCACATTTTCTGAATTCATTTATATTCTGCGGAAGATTTGGCGGGTTGTATGTGGCCCAGGGGCCGCCTGTTGACGAACCCTGGTGTAGACCAAAACAGAGCTAAAAGGTGAACGAGTATTGAACTTACCTATGTCAGGTAGCCAAAAACATGACTCCAAGTTATTCTTAATGTTGCCCTCTGTCTGCTTTAAGTGTAAATAGGCAACTTCTAACATTTTCGCCATATCATCTTTATGAGATGACAGTGTTGTGTTTACAGCTTGTTGCGTTGCCCTCAAGTGACAAAAAAAAAGAATGAATGCAGGTTTAAGTACTCGTATTATAGTGTGTGTATTGCGGCATTAATGTCTCACAAAGTGATTGTCTCTCCAGGCAGGAGGCTGTGCGGGGATGTGTGTGGATCTGACCCTCTTCCCCCTGGACACCATTAAGACAAGGCTGCAGAGTCAGCAGGGCTTCAACAAGGCAGGGGGCTTCAGGGGCATCTACGCTGGAGTCCCATCTGCTGCTGTCGGCTCCTTCCCTAATGGTAAGACACCCATTGTGATAGCTGGATATATTATGCTGTGACGAAGGTTCACTGTTCAGCATTGTTTGTAACGGACGTTCTCCCAGAGGTACATACCAAATAAGTAAGATTCTTCTTTATGTGGGGTGTTTCTGAAACCCAACATTGCACTGTATTGACCATAATATCCACAACGTAGCTGTTTGTCTCTTTTAGCTGTTGCACAAAAATTTATTTGGTTTCCTTGTCATGCCTAAAGTCACTGTACAGTGATAATGAGTTGTTGGTTTGTGGCTGAAGGTCGCATGGATCAGTTCAGCAGTTCACAATCAGATTAGTTGTATTTATTTGTTTTGTATTGTATCAGACAGGCACTCGGCTTGAATCTTCATTAAATCATTTGAAGTAATGTCGAGGTTCTGTTCTTTATTTGTTTCTTGGTGAGACTTTTTTTTCTTTTTTCTAGCTTTTGAGGGAATTGGCTAATGGTATTGTACGGTTATAGGAATAACGAGGACCTGGATTGTAAAGTTTATTGCAGTAAGATTAATATGGTGGAATCTTAAAATGACTGATGCTCTGAGGCTCTTCTTTAAAAGGTTTAAATGTTGCTTTGTGACTAGACTGCTCTAAACAAAAAAGTTTACAGTTTAATGACATCTGTATTTTAGTCACAGGCCGTTCATTTATTTGTCAGTTGTTAGTTAGCTTTCAACCATAGACCGTATATAAAGATGCACTGCATGACAGCTCTCCAAAAGTGAAGTCAAAACATCTGGATCGGCCCCTGGTGGCTGGTTGCAGTATGTGTCATAAGCCCCACTCCCTCCATGTTAGCGGCTGGGGACATGGGCCAAACTGAAAAATCAAAAGTACACGTCAAATAAAATGCTCCCAAAGATGGTTTCTGTCATTTTAGGTAGTTCTTATCTCGCTGATGTTTGTTCAAGTGTTCAATTTCTGATAAGTTTAGTTTTAATTAGTGTTTTGACGCCAAAAGGGGGTGTCACGTCATGTTTATATACAGTCATTGGTTTCAACACAGCATTGCATTCATAAATAAACACGTTCATCCTGCATGATTGCAAATGCACCAAGTCATTTTAACTGCATTGAATGGAAGATGTTACGCAGCTAAAAATATTTAAAAGAATTGCTTTTGATTCAGTCTATTTTATTTGGGTACTGTAGGGTGCAAATAAACAAACTTGTATTTGATAATGAATACATCATTCAATCAAACAGTTGCATAAATCTGTCGGCTATCTAATGAGTAACTATGACTGAGCACAAGCCCTTTTCATATCAGAGAAAGACTGATAAACACGAGGTGTTGGAGTCCTATGTTTTTCTTGTTTGAAAAGTGAGAAAAAGGAAAAACTGAACTCTACTCACGTGAGACATTTAACTTTCTTGGCTTTTGCCTCTATGTATATGTACATGCAGATGCACACATGCACGCTCACACCTCAGCTTCTCCCCTGTCAGTGGTAGTGAGGGATATTAATTGCTGTATGCTGGTTGACTAATGGGCCTTAAATGACTGTGGTTCTGCTTGGTTTCAGCCGCTGCTTTCTTTGTCACCTACGACTGCACAAAGTCCCTGCTCGGCGCAGACGGAGGGCTTGCAGCACCACACATGGCACCTGTCACTCACATGCTGGCCGCCTCCCTGGGAGAAATAGTAAGTCTTCTTGTCCCTCATTCTCCCAACTTTTGCCTCCTCCCATTAGGATTTTTACTCCTCTTTCACTCTGCCGGTACACTTTAAGATTGTTTACTTTTGCAGCTTTAATTCATTCTCCGTCGTTCAATTCTTAGAAGACCAGCAGCACTTGTTGTTGCTCTTCCACCATCCTTGTTTCTTTTCCATTGTCTGTTAACATTACAGCCTTTTTAGTTTCACACATCACTATGCCAGGGGGCAACAGGGCAGGGGGTTTGGTGGGAGTATGCGGCTTTGGCTATGGGCCCCAGGGTCCAGCTGGGTGAGTTAAAGGGGCTTTCCCCCACTAGCTGGGTAAATAAAATATGTCATTACTGCCTATTGACTCATCTACTTTCCCAGCTCAGTCCCCCAGACTCTGCCAATTTAGTCTGGGAAATTCCGGCTTGAAACTAGTGAGGAGCAGCGCAATTTCCTCAGTCCATCCTCTCCCAATCACTCGCAGTGAACCACAGAATGTGAGCCATATGGGGGCCACGTGTATTCACATTGGCATGAAGGGGGGTGGTATGGAAAGAGGGATGCCCCCCTGCTATACCACCATGGCTTTCTGCAAAACACTAGGTTTTCAGTATTCATGGCTTTTGGATGGATGTAATTTAGCCAAGTTTTGCATGTTTATGAAATGGGATTATTCCACATGGGAGAATGTTCACTGTGCTTGAGTTCATCTTTCTCTTGAGCTATGTGTCAATTCAGGGGCTGCATTTTTCTAAGGACGTGGTCTACGCAGGCCACGTTCATAGACCGGGAAGGCAGTACCGAGCTTTGTTAAATGAGATGGTCTGGTCTACTTGTTTGCATCACCTTCTGTTCCCACCCTAACTCTTGCTTCACAAAGTGCCTCTCTTGTCACCTAGCAACCTTGACAGCTGCAGTTGAGGTTTGAGATTTTTAAGGCCCCATGGCTTTTTTTTTTTTTTAACATTTGTCTCATTATCTATTTGAGTGAGTTATAACCCAATACTTAGATCATGTGTAGTCCTGCTCGGCTGTTGTTGACGGTATGTTTGGGGACGCCATATTGTCTTGCTGCAGTCAATCTTGGAATAGGTTGGGCCTCGAAGGATCCAGCCATTGGATCCTCCAAATTTCGTAAAAAAAGGCTGCATTTGTCAGACGCATTTGAATTGGGGCAGCCTTGTCAGGCCGCTGTGACACATTCAGGCTTCAAATACATCCTTTGAAGGATGTGGCCCCTGAATTGAGACGCAGTGATGTGGTGTCTCTCAGTGTAGAGAAGAGCACGCACGTTACTCTCATGTTAGCACAAATTCAATAAGAGTCGCGTTTTTATCCTCTGGTTGTCATAATCGGGGCAGCAGTTATTGCAGACGAGAGTGTAGCGCTTAACAATCTGCGCATTTCCCCACTTTTTGTCTATGGCACAGTCCGGATGAGTGTGAAAGGTGAGACTGAGGTTGCGCCTGGCTTTAACCCCTTCTCTGCTGTTCTGGATTTGAGCACATCAAAGGCACAAATCCTCGGAGTGGATATGAGCAGAGCAGGGGCGGTATCCCACTGCTTTCTGGCAACTGGATACGTCTTTTTCAAAGAGAGTAATCTGCAGGCTTAGCCATGAAAGGCCTACCCTAGTGCTGCCCCGAATGGTATGCAAGGCCTAAACGCCCGCACTGTGATGCAATCGCTGCCACATAAGATTCAGTGTCTCCTCAGCCATTGCCAAGGATTTTTAATTCAAAGTTAGTTATTGCACTGAGGTTCTAACATAAGCTACGATTTACTTATGTCTGGTGCTTAAACAATTAGGCTGGTTGATTTAATTGATTGATAGAAAAGGAATTGAATCAGCAGGATTTTCTGCTTTTCTCTGTTGTATATCTTTGTAAATTGAATATGTTTTGAATTTTTCAGAATACAGACAATTTGTAGATTTTCAAAATGAATTTCTTACATTTTCTAGACTAAATGATTATTGAAAAGTTGCAGCCCTAGTTTTGTCACTTATATAGCATACATTTTGAGTCTTTTATATTATATTATATTGTATGGGTTTGCATAAAGAGTATTGCATCATTTTGTGTTGTGATTGTTTATTATGTTTAGGCAGGCTCTATCTTAGCAAAATCTCTTAAGTCATACTTTATATGATGAAAGAACATGTTACAGTGCTGAAACGGCCTTTCCACGCTGTTGATTTTTGAGAGGCGATCAGACTCTTGCTGTAGTTCAGTGTGTGTGTATTCTCCAGGTTTAAGCCAACTTTAGATATTGTAGTCCTTCGCTTGCTCTTAAAGAAGACAACCATCTCACCTGCTGCCTCTTTATCATCTACTTTGTGTGTGTAAAGGCTGTGTTTTGTTGTATTTCAGTGCAGAATGTAATTGTAATGTGGCAGACCGCTTAATTTAGCTGTATTTTGGCTGTATTTAAACCACACACACACACACGCACGCGCGCGCACACGCACACGCATACAGAGCACTTCTGCCCATCTCTTACCTCAGTCCATATCTGAATTGTTTAGCACAAACCACATTGTCAGCATACATTCTCAAAACAGATTTTCATTAGCATTATGCTTCATCTTCCACTCTGCATTATTTGCTCTGTTCTGCCAGTATAAGACAGGGTCACTTGTTTTCATTGTTTCTCTTTTGCTCTGCCTCCTGCTTGTCTCTCTCGCTGGGAGCAGCTGGGTGCAGGCAGGCTTCGACACACAGGAACTTGTCGTTTGGACCTTGTCTGACTTCCCCACTCCACCCCCTTCATCAGCCTGTGATCCTTCCCCAGGAAGTCCATTTAGTTGTGTTTTACCAACCGTTTACACTCCTCAACATTCACAACAGAAGCTTTATGGGACTTATTACTTTGCTAATCCCATCCCTGAGCCTCCCTCTATGGATGAAGCTCGACTTGGCATTAACTTACTAGATGCAGACTTGAGTCAAAGTCTGTTATGATCGTACCTGAGGGAGTTGTAGCTCAGAATCTATTCTGCATGAAGTATGAGATGAGAATTGAAAGAAAACAGAACACTTATATACACTTAAATCTTAGCTGTTTTTATCTTTATGGTCAGCAGATAACAGATGTTCATCGAGGGGAATAGTTAAGTATTTACAGCAAGAATAAGCCTCAGCTCAGGTAATCACCATATGTGAAAAACCTGAGAGTTATAACTAATACAATAAATTTAAAGTTCGAGACCTAAGTAAGTTCCTTCATTAGATTCACGATCGTATATGGTGGAAATATGTACTTTAAAAGCACAGATATAATGCAGAAAGTTACAAGAGCTGTTGGAGAGCTGTCTTCTACTGTCATAACTAATACCATTTCTATATTAACCTGCTTAACGTCTGGCTAAACAGAAGAAGGACAGACGGAGACGAGAAGGACAAAGAGCAGGTCAGTCGTAGGTTGTAGAGAAAACCAACTAGAGAGGGTCAAGACAATGAGAGAACCCCCCCCCCCCGAAACGTCCTGATGTTTATGCGACTGTGGTGGTGGGACGCTCCCATAAAGAATGTGTAAGCTGATGGCGTCTGTCATGCTCTCGCATGCTGTTATCCCGCCTTAGATCAGATTTATCTTCATTCCCATTCGCTCGACGTCTGCCCTGAAAGCTCATTTGTCAAGGCCAGGCGGCGGGCTTCTCTTGCATCTATAACCCCCCCACCCCCCTCACCACCACACGTCTTTTGGAGGATGTACTGGAAAATACAGTGTGACATGACAAGATAGGGGGACAGCGAGAAGGAGGGAGCAAGAGGGAGGAGTTTTTGAGGTAGAAACTGGCAGCCACTTAACTTGGCACTGAGAAATAATCCATGCATCGCCTTTGAGCAGCGCCACGCTCTGTGATTTATTGGCTGTTGTTTCAAATTTGGAGACATGACGTGTCCTCATCTCGTCCCTTTTTCTTATGACCTTTTTTGTTCCCTCTCTTCCTTCCTTCGTCGACCCTTATTTCAGTCTTTCTTGGTGTTAAGATGCGTTTCCAGGATTGGGCGAGTGATGGTACTTGTACATACAATGGTGCACAGTCTTTCACGTGCAGAGACGTAGATGTTGTGGTCGACACAGGTTTTATATTGAGTGGAAAGGCTCTATTTTTTCCACCATAGAATAGTGTAACAGCAGATGTAACAGGGATTTAGTGCACGTTTAGTTCCACTGGCTGTCTCATGATCGATAGAGATATGTTAAGTAAGATTAAGTTGTTTAGCAACATTTTCAGCCGGAGCTATTTTGTTTATTGGTTTCAGCATTGTTAAAATGAGGCTAAAGTTAGGGACATATTTCTTTATACGTAAGGCTGCCGCAGTTCTCATTTGGCAAACTGTCTGTTTTGTTGGTGAATGCAGTATTTCAATGACAAATAAATGCAAATAATTGAGGCCCATAACAGTTGTTGTGGCCTGTATTTTTTTTTTCTTACTTTTTGTGTCTTTATGGTGCCAAATAGTAATCCTGCTCCTGACTGACTGTGTCCTGATGGCCATGAGTGGTAAAGGAGGGGAGGACGGAGGGATGTAATGACTCAATCTGCAGATTGATTAGCTGGCTATGCCGATAATGTGCTGTGAGTCTCCGCTAATTTCCCATTCCTTACTGTGGTTCGCCCATGATTGAGCGCCGGCTCCTTACCTTGTTGTTTGGCAGCCAGTGCTGGAAATTGAAAACACGCTCTGTCATTTAGATTAACAACAACAGGCCAAGGGAAACTGAAAGGTTCCAATCACAGACAGGCAGCCTCCTAATTAACGCTGCTTGACGAATCCAACAGCTCGTAAATAAAGATGAATGGTAGGCGGAATTTAAAAGACTGCCAATCGGTTTATAATAAGTTTACAAGCCAGAGGAAAGCATTGAGAATGAAGGGCAAGCAAAGTAGGTGCCAAAACAGACGTCTGTCATCCTGACAGCCTTCCACCTACAGCCATCCCCTAAACGTGAGGTAACAAGCCTGACTTGTATTGAGGGACACCTACCTAAATCTTCTGTTCTTTTATTCTTTCTTTGTTTCTTTCATTCAAAATGTGGTGCCACTACCTCCACACATATCACTTTGTTATCCAGACTTTTTTTAAGCCGCAGCCCTATTTTGTCATGCCCATTATTCATCACCATTGTCTTTTTTTGCCATTTTCAGGGATCTAAAATGGCCTTGGAGGCTGGACACGTTATCTTCTATCCACTCAGCATCATTCTCCCCACCCCTAGGCGCGCAAATTACTCCCAAATAAACAATGTCCCTAATTTATTTGATATAATCTCTGGCTCATTCTGCCTTCCCCTCTGCAGTAACAGGATAGGAAAGGCCGTCTCAAGTCCAGGCCCCCCATCCAATTACATCAGTAATTACTTGTCATAGCCACTTTCTTTCTATTTAGTTGCCTTATTCTGGTCCTTTGGAGAATTGGTTTGGGGAAAACATGATGTACAATGTATTAGAAATGGTAACTTGACCAAAGGGAGAGCAAATGAGATCTCTGAGAGGGATCACAGGGAGGTGATGCTGGGGAATCTTTTGGCCACTTGGTGGTACTGTTGCACCGTGGATGGGGTGCAGCTAGTCTATGGTCATACTCAGCTGAAATACATAATAAGAAATGTGCTGAATTCCTCATTGACACTCATTCAAGTCTTTTGTTTTTGCTCTTATGCACAGAGAATGAGACTCATCTGTTTGCTGTGTGTTGAAAAGAGGAAGAACTTGCATTGACCTGCAGCAAAAGTGATACAGTGAAGGTCAAAACAAAGCTGACAAATAGACCAAATAATCAATAGTCAATGGGATTTTAGGAGATACAGAGCCATATCTATGCCTGTACAGATTCACATGTTATGTCTGTAAAGTCTTCTTCTGCTCACTCTGTGATATCACTTGACTTCCAACACTGCTGATTTATCACTTTTCCTTTTGTGCCCTATATATATATATTTACATTCTTGCTCATAAGGTGTCCTTGGTTGTCTGGCAGAGGAGACGACAGGGAGGACGAGTGGCTGACAGAAGTGAGCCCTCTAACAGCTGTCAGGGTAGCCTTCTCCCCCTTACAGAGTACGGCAATAGAGCCTTATCCTCCAGGGCCCATCTCCTTTAAAGCTTCTGATGGGCCCCACACGCTAAATCAGAATGGATAGCTGAATGGAGAAGGAGCAAAACAGGAAAAGGGGCGCATTTTATCTTTATTGCTGTGCCTCCATTGCTTTTTTTTCCTCCTCTCCCCACATCACGGTGCCGTGGCGAGGGTGGCACCGGCAGACTGGCATCTGTATGACCAAGGGGAGTCACAGCAGGGGGGCGACCCACCAATCGCTCTGTAAGATTGCTTGCCATCAGCCGGTATTTCCGCTCTGATGCAGGATAAATGGGAAATCAAGTCACCAGGTGGGCAGCTGTGCCTGCCCGCCTTTAGGGCGATGGGAGTTATGAAGCATAAATATTCATGTCTGTCTTCACTAGCTGTTGGCAGTCCATATTTTTGTTGACATATGGTGGATGGGTTGGAACTTGTAGTGGTGAGTGTGGCTACTGAGCTGTGCATGTGTGTCTGGGTCTATCAGTGTGTTTGATGGAAGCGCATGTTCTTTGGACACAGATACACCGTCAGCCTGATGACCTTTTTACCTGTTGCTCAGGTGTCATGTCTGCTGCATGTACTGTTTTGTTGAGTGGTCCAATTGGACGCTGACTAAAGCACTTGTTAGCCCGCCAGCTCCATGTAATTGCTCTTCTCTGACTGTGCCATATGAAGGCCACCTGCCACATAGCAACAACATACCCAGGCTGGTGTTTTGTACAGCAAAAGGGCACCTGGGCGAGTGATGCCATTGGGCAGTATCTGGCCCGTCTGTTTTACCCATGCTCTTTCCATCCTTTAGGTGGCGTGTCTGATCCGGGTGCCCACAGAGGTGGTTAAACAGCGGACCCAGGCTTCTCCCTCATCCACCACCTACCACATGCTGCTGTCTACACTCAGAAAAGAGGTACACAGCAATCAAACGCACTTCCTTAAAGAATAACTTTGGTTTATTACAACTTGGAGCTTTTTTTTTGTGTGTTTTTTTTTTTTTTGCTATTATTCCTATCCGCGACACTAACATTGTGCTCACCAAGTTAATTGCTGAGATCTGGGTGTCCAGTGACACATTTTAAGCAAACCTAACATAATAAAGAGATATGATATCATTTAAATATAGGAGTAACATGCACACCTTTGGACAAAGTGAAGTGAAGGCCAAAACTATGAAAGTAAGAACTAAGTTGTAATGGGGTGGAATTCTTTTTTTTTTCCTCCTCTGTATAATAATTTCACACATTAATGAAAACACTTTTCATACGGCCGTTTATTTATTGATTCAAATGTAGTGTATGTCTGTGATTGTAATAAATGTGTGTTTGTGAATTTCTTCTGTTCTCTCTGAGCAGGGTGTCCGAGGCTTGTACAGAGGATACGGGAGTACGGTTCTCAGAGAGGTAGGATTCAATCTGCCGAGTTTTTTTTTTTTTTGTTTTTCTTTTTTCTCAGTTGGTTTGTCTGCTGACTATTAGTGAAAGTAATCACAACCAAAATGACCACCAATAATACATGTTGTAAAGCAGATTGCACACTTGTTTTGTCTGTCTTTGGTAAAGTTTAGTTTCAGCCAATTGCAAAGCACATCTTACATCTTCTATTGAAATCAATTTCAAGAGTTTATACCAAAGACAATTACTTGACTCCTTGAAGGCTGTGTAGTGAATTCTTTTTGATAGGCTGAATGAATATTGAGGCTTTCCACTTTTCTGATTGAAGACATTTTAATTTCTCTTGGGCTTTATTGAGGTTGGAAATATTGATTTACAGTTTTTTCCCCCTCACTTTCATCTCATTCAATTACTTGTGCAAGATGCTCTCCCTCCTATTAGAAGTACATCTGATTAATTAATCCAATTAGTAGCGTTATAAATGCAAAACAAAACAAGGATAAATGAGCATTGGGCTGCACTCCCTTGATGGCCGCTCACCTTTTTTGTAATGAAAAAGCCGCTCTAGTTCTTTGATTCATGATCTTCTGTTTAATTGCACCTGCAGTGCATGATAACACAAAATAATTGTAGCAAACGCTGTATACATCTCTCACTTTTAGCCCTCCCCCCTGCCTGACAAGTTTTAATAGAACTGGAAAAGAAATTGAGAAAGGGAGGCAGAGAGTGAGAAAGAAGTATATGAAGGTGACACTTGTCTTTCCATCCTTTTTTGGGGGGGGCGTAATCTAGTCCCCTCCGCTGTGCTAGCCTGTACTTATTTTCTGCCTCACTAAACTGATGTTATTCACGCAAATTCCATCTGGACAGCCGGGGAAAAAAAGGACAACAAGACACTGTGATTTCTCCGAGGGGCTCTGAATAAATGAATACATTTGGAGGCTGGCGCACGGCCTGTGTGCATACTAACACTGGCAGATGAAACGCAACAGTGGCGGCAGGGATTTGGGGTGCGGGAACGGCAAGGGATGCTCCGCCGTGATTGGCTTTGACATGTGTCAGGAAGGTAATTCATTTTCTCTCGGCCTCCTTTGCTATCCACACATCTCCCTCCCTCGACCAAGCGACCGTGTCAAGATAAGTTTGTTTATGTGGTATGTCGTGGCGCCTCCTCCCCGTTGCTGGCCCACTAATTGTGGTCGTCTCCGTGCTATATATTCATTAGGGTTCAGAAGGCATTTCTGATGGCCATGATATCACATTAGTGCAGGATGTGTGAGGTTCGACCACAGTCGGGAGGCTGGCCTGGATTTGGAAGGTGTAGTGGAGGTGTGACTTATTTGGCGAGCCGGTTGACATCGTAGCACCAACCCACATCCAGATCATCATACCAGAACAAGTTACGGTGGAATTTACACAGCACACCCCAACAACGCCCTGTGTTTTATTTAAAAACACATATCTGCACTCTTCACTAATAGGCTTCAAATTGTTTTTTCTCTTGCACCACATTAATCTTTACTGTTGTCTACCCACTCTCTAAGAGGAATAGTCAAATTGTCTGCTGAGTTGGCACCTTTTGGGTTCCAGCTGAATAGAGCATGAAATCAATGAGATTCAGATTGTGGTGAATAAAATTGTGCCATGAAAAATGACTTTATTCAACAAGGACATATTAATTAACATCAGCAAGATTTTGTCCAGGATTTTAAGAAAGAGCACAGCCTTGTTTTAAGTGCCAGATGTAAACTGCTCATGTTGTCTGGCTGTTAATTTATATTCATTTTTATTTATATTCAATTTTATGTGTGATCGCAAATATGAAAACCCCAGTTAACCCACACTCTTCTTACATTTAATCATCTGGTGATGCCTGTCATTTTGGAAGGATCCCCTGTTTCTGTAACAGGGCACCCCAAGCTTCTCCCTTTGGATAACACCACTAGATGGCATGCTAAGATTATCACTGCCTTAGATGTTTGTGCCTGACTTTCTAATTTTACTCCTTTTTCCTTTTCCCTTCTCTTTTCCTGCCTCTCTGCTCCCCCATTACACCAATCCAAATTTATGACATTTATGAGCAGCAGTCACTGCAGTGAAAATGACTTTTTTTTTTATGGCGAGTGCTTTATTTCTCTGATCTAAAGCGCTGTGAGGTGATTTCGGATTTGATCCTAACTGCTCCAATTTGAGTTTGAGTAATGAGCCTGAGATGGGTTATTAGATAGTAATTTAGTAATGTGGTGGTATGATATGGTGGAGCTGGGAAGGGATATAAGTAAAGCTCACAGTGTCTGACACAGTCGACTGAAGAGCCTGAAACATTGTCTAAGTGACTATAGCATATGGCCACACTACATATATACAGTATATGTATATTTAACATATAACCATAACTACTCAGTCTGAAAGCCACTTTATCTAAATCCATTCTTTTCACAGACTGAACCATCTACCGATGTAAAATGTGTTTCTGGTCTTCCCTTTACTGGTGTATATGTTAATACTTTGCTTTAGCCAGACTCTGAATCAGCCTTAAAATTTCTCCACCCCAACAGCTGGGACCTGGCAACCCGAGGTACAGGATCTGGCAGTAGGGCTTATGAAACACCTCTCCATCCAGGTTCCTCCACACCACACCTCTGCTTCCTCTTTATCCTTCTCCTCTTCAATCCCTGATTGATCCCTCCTCTGCTGTGGATTATTCTATCATTCGAAAATTTGTACAGGAGTTTGTATCTGTAACTGTAGTTTTGCAAATGGGTGCATTGACATTTGTATCTGTAAACTTAGTTTTGTAGACTTTGTCTGCACATTCAGGCACAGGCTTGCAAACTCATCTTCACACAAGATACTTACTGACCAATATGGAATGTTGCATCTGCCACAAGTTTATGTATTTTGTTGACTTGCTGGTGGACACGGAGGCCTGGCGGAGTCCATCTTTCAGGGTTTGCTCTCTTTACGTGGCTCTATGTTGCCTGACCATGATGGTTGACTAGCCAATTGTGTTGGGCATAGCGATTCCAAACACACTGATTGGTCAGAAGGAGAGAAATAGAGAATTAGAAAATAAAATTAGAAAGAGAATTTAAACCAATTCAACTGTCAGTTGAAAATGAAATAAAATGCTTACCAGCAAGATGAATGTTTGAAATAGCCATTTTCAATTTGTAGCTGTTTGAAATTACAGAGTTATAGAAAAATATTTTTTATCAGCCTCTGCAAGCCAATGAAATGGAGTTTGGCGCTGTTGGTTTCAAAAATGGAGGTGAATGTTTAAAGAGCGTGAGCTACTTATCTGTTCACACTGTGATCAATGAGTAGACTAAGAGTCCTGAGAAAACCGCTTGACCTCTTTAGATTTCACCCTTGACTTGACTTGACCTATAGAAGGGTGTGTCTCTGTTTCTGTGATAGGGAGAAAAAAATTGAAGTGTCACTACTTTGAATGTATTGTCTGGTGTAGGACGTAGTTAGATCTGGGCAGACAGTAAAAGGAAAAGTTTGACATCTTTGGAAAGATGCTTATTTGCTTTCTTGCCAAGAGTTAGATGACAACATGGATGCCACTCAGAGGCCACAGGCTTCATACACCATGCAGGCACATGCCATCTTAAAACATTGTTACTGCTCTACTCTTGGAAGTTCCAAAACCTCTTTGAAAACTTCTCTTACATCTTGTTGTAAATCATCCGTCCACTGCTTATTCCTATGCAAGACTACAAGGGGGGAACATGCCAACTCTACAAAGGAAGGATCAGGTTTGAGATTTGAACCTAGGACCTTTTTTGCTGTTAGGCAGCAGTGCCTTCTATGCATGGACCCTTATAACACCTGGTCTCTGAGTTAATTGATAAGCCCCGTCCACTACCAGCCAGCCAAAAGAAAGAGGGAAATAATAATAATATGAACCTACTCCTCAACTTAAAACTTTGATAGATATCTTTGAAAGTCCCTTCTTTCAGGAATTTAAAGGAAGCCAGCTATAGCGAGGCCACAGCCTGGTGTGTCTATTCACATTGGTAGTTTCAGCAGGATTCATTTCTTTGATGAATCCCTATCTGGCTACATGCTTGTGTTATGAAATATGAGTTTTGAGTCCTCCTGCCCCCGTTTGAGTTGTTTGCAGGTCGAGCCGACCCTTGTTAGAAGAGTGATTGTCTTCTTAAGCTACAGAGAACGATTCCTCTTTGTCACTGGATGGTCTCTATCACTTTACCACACACACGTCACTCCAGGGGCTAACGGGTGACTCCCACCACCTCTCTGGATGACAGATGGATGGGCTTCTTGGCTGCACCTGTCATTCTCATTAGTGTGAATACAACTGTTTCATTTTTTTGTGTTTTTCTGCACCTCATCATAGTTCCATTCTGGTCCATGCACCAGTGTTACACCCCCCTGATACCTCCAGTGCCTCTGGGTTGGATACTGGCACAGTGGCTTTTGCTGCAAATCTGACTAAACCTCTGTAACCTTTCTAAGATGAACACGTGGTCCTATTAATGGCTTCTACAGTCGGATGTGCTTAAGGAGTTAGGTGCCCCGCTGTCCGGGGGGGGGGGGGGGGGGGGGGGGGGGGGGGGGGGGGGCGGGGGGGGGGGGGGGGGGGGGGGGGGGGGGGGGGGGGGGGGGGGGGGGGGGGGGGGGGGGGGGG
>JAVQJF010005444.1:0-18433 GCA_036023855.1 Gadopsis marmoratus
GGAGGGAGAGAGAAAGGGATGGAGAGAGGGAGGAGAGGGAGGGGAAGTGATGGGAGAGAGAGAGAGGGGAAAGATAAAGAGAGAGAGGGAAGGAGGGAGGGAGAAGGAGAGGGAGGGAGAGAGAGAGAGAGAAGGAGATGGAGGGAGGGGAAGGAGAAAGAGAGAGAGGGAGGGAGGGAGAGAGGAAGGGAGAGAGAGAAGGAAGGAGAGAGAGAGAGAGGGGGTTCAACTCACCACAAAGTCTCAAGAGTTGCTACAATTAATCAATAATAAAATCATTCAGACACAGAGGGGTTTAGCTGCAAGGACTATTAACCCTGAAGACGTCTTTAATCCCTGATTTGAAGGTCCAAGTCTATCACTGACAGCACTGTGTGGTGACTAAATCTATCCACACTTTTAGCTGCAGTTTGTTTCAAAGTAATCATTCTCTTGTATGTAATTGCTGTTTTTTTATTTTATTTTGAAGCCCCCAAAATGTTCAGTGTTAAATAATTAAATCAGGCATGATTCAACAAATAATTATGTTTTTAAAACTCAATTCATTATTATTACACGTAATTCATTGGGGCTATTTTTATTTTACTTAAAAGTGTCTTTTTCAAAAGTTTCCAACTTTTCTTTTTTCTTTCATATTAGCATTTTTCCCGATGCTGCTTCTCAGCACAGTGGCATTGTCGCCTGTGCCGCATGACCTTTCATCCAATCTCTTAGCCAGGCTCACCAACCGTTACCAAAATGTAGCCAGCTAGCTAGCTCTCTCTGGAACAACAGTCAAATTCCGAAGGAATTCTGAACTAGGAGCTGTTGCTGTAATGAGGGTTAAATTCCAGACCCTTTAAAACCTTTTTAAGACCTTTCCAACACATTTTAAGGCCACAAGTTGTAACTGGTTATCAGCAACACACCTTAACTTACATTTACAGTACTATACCAGTACATTTATTTTGAGATTGCAAAACAATGTTAGTTTGACCTAATTCAGATCGGCTGGCAGGGAACAAAACTCAAGAGGATACAGTAGTGACTAACCCAAAGGCGAGGTTTATTAAAAGCAATAACAGACGCATACTCACTCACGCTCTCTCTCTCTCACTCACAGTAACAAACATTTCCTTTTGGCCAAAAAAATATAACATTGGCCATAAATTATATTAAATCATATAGGTAGTTTGAATCTATGTTCCAAAAAATAAGACCTCATAAAATGCCTATTAAGATGTTTTAATACTTTTCAAGCGTCTTCATTTTTGCTAAACTGATTTAATGCCTTTAAATATTTTTCAAGACCCCGTGGATACCCTGACATCGCACAGTTGCTGGACTGTAACCGTCTGAAGGCAGATGGGATTGGCTAAGAGGTGAGGTATGAACAATGCGCTCATGAACGACATGTCACTACTGAACCTGTCGACTGAATGGGGTCAGTGCGCGGTGACGCACTTCGGCCACGATACGTATAAACAACAGCCAAACCTCAGGGAAAAGATCAAAGAACATAAAGACTCACTTGCTCAAAAAAAAAAGGCCGCTGACATACTGAAATGTGCTCCACACGAAGCAACTGAGAAGCAAGTACAGGCTATGTGCGCATCACATTGTGAGGCACGGCCAGAGTCTTTCGAACAGCATATGAAATTGGCAAGCGTGGCTGGCCACCGGTGGACTTGCCGGTTGATCTCAATCTGCAACAGCTGAATGGACTAAATGTGGGCAGGGTCTTGCACTCCATTAAAACGTGTTACGTAACAATCGATCACATTGCAGATTTGATGAGGGAAAAAATGGCAAAAGACATCACAGAATATAACAGGAAAATGGTTTGATCGACGAATCTACCACCATTAGTGGCAAATCTGTGCTAGAAGTGTGTCAGATGCCACGAGGCTTTGATGGGGTGCCTTGAAGGACATTTTACTGAGGAAGTTTTAGATCCATTTCTTTTGCTTGCGATGGGCATCAGTAATGCTAGGGAAGAAAGTAGGCATTGCTAGCCAGCTGTGCAGTAAATTCCCAGGCATTTTTGTGTGGCACTGCTTGAACCAGCAGCAGGTGATGTCACCAAGGATGTATTCTGGCCTCGATCATTTTCGGAACTTTTTTGAAAAACTCTACTGGCTGTACCGTGCTTCTCCCCTAGATCAGAGGGAGTTACGGCAGTGTGCACGAGAAGTTGGACAGCGCCTACTAATGATAGGACATGTTCTGTCCATCCGGTGGGTGGCATCAATTGAAAGGAGTGTCAGAGCTGTCCGGCAAAATTACAGAGTCCTTCATGATCACGCTTCAAAAGCAGCAAATGACATGAGCAGAGATTCCAGAGAGAGGGCAAAATAGGAAGCTTGATGATATGCTCACATTTGCAGCATTTGTCAACAATCTGGGACTGATGTATGCTGCGCTCACAGAGCTTAGTGACCCCTCACGGCAACTCCAAAAAAGAGAGAGGACACTGCAGAAGCAGATGTACAGGCTAATGCATTGTTTAAAAATATAAGTTGAATGTAAAAACATAAAGTCTTAATCTCACCTTCACAGTATAAATTAATTTGAGTGTATTTCTCTCTAATTTTCGGATATGCGATGCTGATCCAGATCTTGAGGACATTACTGGAGACTGAGGCATCAGAAGTACTTTCGTTTCAGAACTGTGATGTACAATTGGAATGTAAAAGTAATGTTAGCAAGTTCAAAAAGACCTTTCCAGTTCCCATCTTCCTATAAACCTATAATTTACAGACCTGTGTGTTCACCACCGGGTGCATATCCTTCAACTATAGGTCTTATATGGCATTCATCTGCTTTTATCCAATTTTGAATGTCAAAAGAAAAGTGACAACAACGCGCTGACAGCCTCAATGTTGTCACGCCTGAGCCAATGCAACAAAGTACGTGAGCGAAGCTCATTCTTTCTCTTTTCTCCCTCTTTGTTCTGTCATGCTGTACATATTCCAATATTGAAAGGGGGAAATGTTGATTTACCAGAAGATCAGAAAGACCTTTAAATAACTTTTTATTTTTTTAGTTTATGTTGATTTGACACACTGTACTTCAAGGCAACATTTGATGTGACTGCATCACTCAAGCTGAATAAATGCAGTCTTGTCCATACGTTATGAACTTGCCTTTGTTATTCCCCATTATCCAATTGAATCTGTAGGCCATCAGATATCATATTTTCAGTTGGTTTCATTGTAGCACATATGCAGTCATTCATTCTCTATACCGATTATCCGAAAGGGTTGCGGGGGGGGGTGCTGGAGCCAATCCCCAGCTGACATTGGGCGAGAGGTGGGGGAACACCCTGTCAATCACAGCATATGCAATCATTCATTCATTCATTCATTAACCAGACTGCTTATCCCGAAGGGTCGCAGGGGGGGGCTGGAGCCAATCCCCAGCTAACATTGGGCGAGAGGCAGGGAAACACCCTGGACTGGTCGCCAGTCAATCGCAGGGCACATATGCAATCATTTGTGTACAATTTCATTTGTATGTTTATAGTAACCAAATATACATGTATGTACAAACTGTGGAAATGTATGTCGTATGTAATGAAATACTTGAAAAAATACATTTGAAGTGGGATATATTACCAGGACGTGCATATAAATAGACACATGAGATGATCATGTCATGCAACTGCTGAATTAGGGTACTGGCACCTTTCACTGGATGCCGGCCCCACATCCTTCTGCCAGAAGAAGAGAATGGTAAGCGTGCAATTGTCTGAATGGGGAAAAATCAAAAGACTTCATCATCAATGTAATTAAAAATATGCAGGATTAGGTCATTAGGCTTTCGTGCGTCAAAGCATTCGCTTGGATGCTTGTTTTCCCCTGTGTCTGCCTTTATTTGACGGAAAATAAGTAATTATTAATATGGAGGATGTTTATAAGGGAGCTCTTCACGGAAAAGTAATGCTTTTATTATGTCAGAGCAGAAAGTTGATTTGACTCTTTTGATAAATGTGTTTTCAAGGCAATATCTCTGTAATGATGTGAGGACATTGAGGGAATAGAGCCATATATCAAAACTGCTTCATTCAGTGGCTTTCTCCTCGGAGGTGTGAGATCAGCCCTCGCGGCTGTGATAGGATTTGGGATGGAGATTTGGGGGACCAGGTTGAAGCTCAAGCTCTAAGTAACAATGATATATGATTCACCCACTCATCGGAATGGCTGCTACTTGTCAATGTCATCGCTTATGCAACACAGTTCAGCTGTTTTTCATAAATGCAGCCAAAATTAGACCAGAATTTTTAACCCTTTTAGTCCCATACACCGCTTCCCAATATGACAAATGTGCTCATGAAGAGACAAATGAATGGGTTGTGGAGGGTCCAGCTGTCTCTGGTGTCTTTTCCAAAATTGGTCCTCAGAGCTATACGAAAGTGCAGCGTCTGCTACATCATGTGCATGCATGCTTCTATGTACGTTTGCACATGTGTGCAAGAGACCTTTGTGTCTGCGTCTCTGATACTTCACTCTGATGAAAGAAGACCCGGTGGGGGGCATTATGCCAGAGAGAGGGGGGGGGGGTTGAAGGAGTAAGACAGCTAGAATAAGAGGTTTACAGTGTGGGAGACTGGAGCTGTTTCTGGGTTTCATCGGGTTAAAAACGTCAGCACTATTCAAAGATGCACTTGAAAGGATGTTCCATTATTTATTCATCAATGCAGCATCTCATAGACAAGAGTCGAGATGCTCAATATGCCCTCAATTACTTGTCTGTGTATGTGCATGAATCTGCTCACATAAAACAGTGCTGGAATAACAGGATTTTACAAAGGTGCTGCTCCTCAGGCAGCAATGTGTTTGTAGCAGACAAAGCTCGCGCTCGCAAAAAGGGAAACAATTGTTGGAAATCTCCCTGTGCTCCCACTTCTGCAGACACGTGTTAGCCATTTGGCAGGCGATAAACGCAGAAGACAACACAACAGTGAGGAGGAGGTAGAGTGGTTCGTCCATTAATTCCAGGGTTGGCGGTTTGATCCTCGGCCCAAGTGTCCTTGGGCCAGACACTGAAGCCTAATTTTTTATTGTTTAGTTTTTCTCCATCGGTGTGTGAATGTGTGTGTGAATGAAACCAATCTGTAAAAGCGCTATGTAAGTGAAGTCCATCCACTTACAGCATCTGTGTATAGATGAAGTGAGCCGATCCACGTTCACCACAGGCTCCTCAGTGGATTGTGCTAGAGAGCCTCCCGGCTGTGCAGCAGAGCTGTGATACACTGCCCTCATCTGGTTGAACACCGTAAACATCTATCCCACCTGTGGATAGAAGTTCATATTTCATGTAAGCAGAAGAAAGTTGTTCTATATTGACAACTTCTGGTTCTTTTCAGGTTCCCTTTTTATTTAAGTAAAAAGCACCAAAACAATTTAAAAATACTCCATTACAAGGTAAACTCTGCAATCAAAATCCTACTTAAGTTTAAGTACACAAATTAAAAGAATGTGTTCTGCAGAAAAAAATGGTGTTGATCAATTTGCACTTTTCCATATAAATTAATACCGGTATATTGGTAAATGTTTTAAAAGTTTTTATTTATACCCTCCAAAGGGTCGCAAGATAAATCTGACAGGTTGTAAGATGATTAACGTGGCAGGGACGAATAAAAGATAAAGTTCTGCTACATGAAATTGTATTTTTGTTTTTCTCTAGTGCTTGATTTTGTGTGGACAATTTGACCTCCTTTGACCTCAAACACTTATTCAAATGAAACTATAGAAGGGGTTGGTGGAACTGCTAAAAGGCACCGCTTGTCGGCTGAGTAGCTGAAATACTAGCTCACGATGTACTAATGTACAGTACTTGAATAAAGGCACTTTCTTCCTTTCCACCACTGCTACCACATTAGCATTTTCACAAATGCACTCTAGGGTTTGACTCCCATCTATTTTTGGGGCTTCCCAGGAGCACACATTTTTCGTTGACCTTCACAGCAATGGCTCTGCTAGAGAAAACCCAATCCACAGCAGCCAGTTGCTAAATGAGCCTGCGCACAGATTATGAGGGAGTGTGAAACAGCTGGCTACATGGAGACAGCTTGACTGCCTGCATGTGCTGCACTCCACCAGAGGCTACACACTCTGCTTTGTCAGGGTTCCTGCTGTTACAAGGCTTTATTTTGTCTGATTCCTCTCTTCGCTGCATCGGCGCCGCAAGAAAGAAAAAATGAAAAAAAAAAACCCATAGATAGTGAGTCAGCGAGGGGCTGGAAGTAACACGGGAGATCACTTATGAGACCGGAGAGTGGATAACAGCATGAGCTGGACTTTCTATTTCATGGCTTCACTGATCTTTTAATGTCACACACCAAAACGCTGAAAAGAGTATTGATTGGACATGATGCCTAAAGGGCTTCACTGTCCTTTTCCAGACATCTTTGAGGTCTTAGATGTCTTGTAACGAGCAGGATTTGACATCATGCCAGAACGGGGAGCGGGGAGTGAGACCTTCGCTTGGATAATTTTCAGTTGAGACACCTCACATCAAGGTTTGATCCAACATAGCAAAAATCATTTTGAGTTTGGTGGCGCGGCTCTGAGCCTAAAGTGCTCAGGACACAAATTTAAGAAGGTTTGACACAGGCCGCTGAGCGCACGGGCCCTGCGGCACAGCCTTAGATAGTGAGAATTTGAAGGAACAGGAACCCATAGAGGGAAGCATGCAGAAATCACACGCATCTAAATGCTAATGCTGGAGGAGGCCGGAGAGGCAGAGGGAGTATAAAGAGGTGGTGTAGCAACAACGATCAGTGCTGAGTATGCAGAAGGAATTAGTGACAAAGCTGTTTATAGTACTTGTTAGAGATATAGTAGGTTGAGGTCTAATATGATGAGACAGAATAGAAATTCTAACAATAAAACAATTGTACGTGAAATTTCACTCTCATTCTCGATCTTGGAAACAGGACTCTCGAGCATCTCTGCTCTTATATCCGCCGATTCAGTTGAAAGCAGAAACAGAAAAGGTTTAGTAAGTGGACCTTGAGTTGAAATTGTGCTTGTCTAAACCAGTAGTTCTCAAGGTGGGCGATTAGTCATGCCTTAAAGACGGGACAAGGGTGCCACAAGATTAGTTCATTTCCATATGTTTTACAGTATATTTTTTATAAAGTTTCACCACATAACAAAATGAGGGAATATTTAAATGAACTACATTGTTATTTTAAGTTTTAAACTACGTCAAAACAGAGGAAATATCACCAATAAAGATTGATGCCACTGTGTTAAAACCCCAGTTAAATAATCCATAATGTCTCATCTTTAGGGGAAAGCTATCAATGGCGGCAACTAAGACAGCTAAATGTAAAACATAAAATGTAGGTAAATTTTACTTTAGACCAAAACTAAAGAAACATGTTTAACCGCTTACAATCCAAAATTCTTATTCATCATTTGTTTTAAGTCCAGTATTTTTCTGCAAATCTGCATGGCAACGTAGCCCAAAACTGTTGCCTTTGATTGAGAATAGGCCTGTTATTTCACTCGAAATTGATGTTAGTCCAAATATATTACATATTATTACATCAATGTTATTTGTTTTGTTAGTAAATTCTCACAGATATTCGTGGTGTCATTTATAGCTGAAAGGTTGCACATGAGCAGTGTAGGGGGCGCCATGACATAAATAATCAGTTTAAGGGGCCGCCATGGTTTTAACTGCATGGGGAGCCACTGGTCTAAACTACCACAATGCTCCGTTAAGTTGCCTTATGGAAGAACCAGGTCATATGAACGTGTACAGATATAATTACCTAGCAGCAACACCATCGCTGAAAGTCACGTATGCAACAGCCAACCCAATAAGGCACACTTCAGTTTACCACCTGTGTCACTGGATGTGGCAACTTTTAAGGCCCCTTTTGCAACATGTTATCAAAAAAGGAGCCTAGCGGCAAATCTATCGATCTTTGGGTGGAAATGTTTGCTGCTTCCCCCTGAAGAGAGTCAATAAGAGTGCCCAGTAAGTCTGCACTCCTGCTTGCTTATCTCAGCTGCACCCAGCGAGTGACAGAGAGCAGACTGCTTCAGCTGATCACACAGCAGCCAGGGTGAAACAAGTGCTTATATCCACAGCACGAGTGGAAACTGCACATTTCTAATTGTTCAACAAACTACACACGATAGCTCTTGCTTTTATATCTCACCATTGACTGAATCATTCTTGTGTTTTACCAGGCACAAACCTCGTCTGCAGAGTCAGCTGAGCTGACAACTAACAGAAACAAGCAGAAAAAAATCATTCTTGTGCTAAGAAGCCTTGGGTATACAAACAAATGTATGAATCTCTGTATTTAATTTAGTTTACTCCACCAAGAAAGCTATCTGAGCCATTTCCGTCCATCTGTGTTTATTTTTTCTGTCCATGATCAACATATTTTGAAAGCTAATGGCCAAATTGGCACAAAATCTGTTGTGTACGTGCACACTCCCACCAGAAATCACCACGTCACACTTTGGCTACTCTTATATCACTAATATGTCAGTACAGTGTTGACTGTGAAAGTAGTTGCTAACTGCAACGGCTATTAGCCCTTAGAGGAGGTCTGTGCTCTGTTGACTGGGTTGTAGTATTATAAATAATCTATAAAAGAATAAGAAAATATAAAGAACAAATGTGAAAACAAATGAAAATACTATTTTATTTGTTTTTATATATTTATTGTTTAATTTCTCTTTATATTTCCCTTTTCTATTTGCTTATTTATTCTTTTATTTATCCCTCTTTATATTTCCACATTAATTTTCTTGTTCTTTTACAGATTTATTCTTTTCTATGGCTCTTATAAATCCATAAGATGCCTGGTATAATACATTTGTTATTTCAACTGAGTCAACAACCTGAAGAATTTGGTGGCATTCAGCAGCAAGCTTTAAGTAAAAGCAAAAATAATGACTACTTCCTGGTCCTTGGCATAGAAAAGAGGAAATTGGGGTTCTTGGAAAATATGTGGTAAAAACTGAACACAGAGACAGAGTGGTTATAATGGCTTCAAAAGTCAATAAGTGTATTCAAGCATCAGGTTTTAATATCTGCATAGCTTTCATTAGTTTAAGAGTGACATTGTTAAGCACACTCCGTTTAAATTAACTGCATGGTTTTAAAATAGCTCAAGTGCAAGAGTGGGCAAATGTTTATGCATTTAAGGATGAAACTCATGGGGGTGTGATTGGTGGTTGTTGCAGTACTACTCAACAAAGTGATTATCACACCCACCTCACAGTGGGTTATTAAAGTTGTTTTTTCTTTTTTTTGAATAACTGTCCTACGTATGAGCGTTCAGGTGTTTGTGAATAGCATCAGATTGCAATACAACAGGTTGCTGTGACATGACATCAAAGAAGGCAACGATGGAGTCAATAATGCTGTATGTGCATTTTGTGCACCTCAATGTCGGAGCATGACAGACTATCGCAAATGCGGTTGTTAAACAAGCACGAATACTGTGCAAATGTATGTTATGGATGTTTCTGCCTTTGTTCTTCTCCTTAACTGCAAATAAACACTTTGAATTGAAATGTATTACATTTCTTGGTCCTTGAAAGCATTTGGTGACAAATGTAAACACTAGAAGTTCATGTGACACCTTAGCAAAACAGTGTTTTAAAATGTATCTTGAATCTTTTTTATTTTATATTATTACAGATATGCACGGGTCATGAAAACCTTTGGTCTGTAATGTGCTTTCATAGTTACAATTAGAAACATTACAATTTATTGTTTTATTCATTTGTGCAAAATGTGGCTATTAGGACAACCATGGGTCCATTTCAAGTAATGAAAGTCAGCACTCCTTCAGATCTTAAGAATCAGTGAGCAGTGAGCATCCTAGTCAAGCATACCTGCAGGTCCTCTTTCATTCACTCATTAATTTTCTTTTTGCCCATCTGTTCCTTCTCTTCTGCAGGGAGCCTGGAGCCCGTCCCAGCATGCACTGGGTGGAAAGCATGAGTACATCAGTTAAAAAATGATTCCTAACCAAAGCACAATGTAATCTGGGAGAAATGGAGAAGAATGTATAGGTTTGTGTAAGTGAAGTCATTCCTGGTAACAAACCCCTTGTTGCATCAGGCAAGACATAATGTTGTTCTGTTAAAACGGACTGAAGCGTAGTTATGGCAGTTGGATTCTCCGTGCATCTGGATGTGCATCCTGAGCTTAAAGATGAGCTGGCAGCCCAGCAATGAATACTTAATTTGGTGTGTAAATGCCAAACAATGTACTCTATTCCACCCAATCAGCGTGTCTCTTGACACCAGAAAACTTAACACTCTCACAGAAAATGCTTACATTGGCAACTGTTAATCATTCAATGCATGAGCATTGTATGGCTTTGTGAATTATGTGCCTTTTAAAATGGAAATACTCAAGAAAGTTACCTCATAATTGTACTTAATTATTTTAGTATTTCAGCCTCACTGATTCTCTTCTAGACCATGTGTTCTGTAGCCTTCTTTGACTTTTTTATCACAGTGTTAGAAATCACCATAATCCATGTACAACACTAAGCACACCGCCTAAATAATTCTGCACTGTTTCAGTGGTTAATTATAATCAGTAAGTCAATGATTGCCTTTAGAAATGTTTTTTTTAAAGTGATTCATTCAATTTACATTTGAATTATGCAATTAAATGTCAGTAAAGTGTTATTAGTCATACAAATATACAACTTTGTACAATTATACCATTATAATTAGGTGTGCTGAGTAATCATTCTAATTAATTCTAATTCTAATCTAATTCTATTTCAATTCTGCCTTTAAATTTAACTCACTGATATGAAAACTACCCATAAAAATGTATAAATAATAAATGAAGATTTTCAATTCAGGTAAATAATTTGCTTAGTTATCAGGTGAAGTCTCACAATTAATCTGTCTTCTACTTTAAGGCTTTAATCACTCTTTATTTTAAACACATACAGCAATTTTCAATCAAAGCTCCTGTCATGGCCCTGTGGGATGACATGTCTTTAAAATTAGAGAGAGGTGTCTGCACGTAAGTGAAGATTGCCTTCAAGGCTTTCTGCTCTGCAGTTGTCTGGCCTTCCCTGCCAGCCTCCATCCCATTCCCTCATCAGTCGCTCACTACTGCCAGTCCGCTTCCTTTGTTCCCTTGTCAGTTTGTAATAGTTGCCATCTTGCCTTGTGTTTTTGCTTTTCAAGCATCTGTCACCTGAACCTTAACACTAGACCTGAAGCTGTCTACCTGCCTGCCTACCTCTACCTGCCTGTAACCTATCATTAAAGTGCTGACACCATCCTGCCATCTCCACAATCTGCATTTCTGTCCTTCCCCTGTTGCCGTCCTCCCTCACCGTTGTGACAAGATCATTCTCCATTGTTAGAATTCAACATCAAGAAAGTCTCGCGAGTCTTGCCATTTGCACGCTGTAAGAACCGAATGAGAGCTGAACAAAAACATTGCCTTTCTTGATAGACTGTATAAGGTGTTCCATTTCTATGTGAGTTCTAGGCTAGAAAAACGGAGACGATGGTTTTATGCCATTGGAAGATAGAAGTCGCTTTCTGGTTGGACAATTGGTAGGTAAGTATCTACTCTAATTGGCTGTAAAGACAGACACAAATCGTGCTCGTAGCTTTTGATGTGACTCAGAGTTTCTGCTCCGAATCTGCATTCCAGATGTTCACACAGCTATTCCCTGTGTCTCAGAACATTTGCGTTACTTCATGTCTGAAATCAGCTCTACACAAACGTTATTGTCACATCCTTAAAATGCTCCTTTAACCACAAATCATGTCTACAGCTTCACAAACTTTACTTTGTCATGTTTTTTTACAAACTGGCAAAAGCTGATAGCAAACCACAGGCTGTGGGGTTATTTCAAAAGTTCAAAGTCATTATGACCTTTATTCAATCTCATCCACCATGATCTGATCTAATGGACTAGCGGTTACGATAGGAATCTCCAGGTGGAAATTTAAGCTGCAGGAGTTTTGTTGTAGCGAAAATGATCAAAGATTCTGTTCTTTTTCTGGGGATATTCGTGCTGCAGACCCCTGCCACGATCTGCCCTTCAGGTTAGTCTGTTTCCCAGACGATGCTGGGTGCATGGTGGGTTTCTTCAGGATTGTAGTCAAACTGGTCAAGCTGAAAGAGTAAGGCCTAGAGTATAACAGAGCTGTCATTCTATTCATATTTCTCAGTGTAATATGTCACGTTGTCTCATATTCAATAAGAATAACCCTGTACATGAGTTCAAAATTCTGCCAAACAAGTGAGAAAGGTTCAAGTGGAGTCATCTGTCTTATTCCAAAAACATTCACTCAAGTTGAAAAGACAAGTTCATATGCATGGAAAGTGGATACAGTGCATGGTAACATATTTCTCAGGGGTGGTTTAAACTTAAAACAGGATTAATGATTTATTAAGGTAAAGATTTATATGCAGCACAGCCTTTGCCACTGATTTGAGCATCAAAGTAAAAATATTAGAAGAAGGATTGGTAGTTTGGTAGATGATACATCAGTACCGCTGTTTCAGGATTTCTAGTATACACAGCAATACCACATACTGTGACAGAGCTCATTTCGAAACAGTTGTACCGTTTGATATTTTGCATTAGAAGCACAGGTTGAACACAGAGTCTGTAATCGATCACAGACTCCAAATCGAATTACTTTTCAATAACCAGCAGGCAACAAAACAAACAGAGGAGGAATTGTTCTCTTAGGCTTTGTACAAGAGACAAATGTCCCTTCCCTTGATTTTAAGTCTTTGACTTGAGCAGTAATTGAGGAGAGAAGGAGAGGTGTGAAAAGAATATTCATTGATGTGTCGTTACAATGACAACAAAAGCCGAAGCAAAAGACAAACTACCAACTTTTTTTAATAACCCCTTTTTTTTAAAGTTATTCAAAGATTATCATTCTCAAGTGCTCGTCTCCTACAGTGATTATTAATCATGCACCTTCTTTCAGTGTGTTTTCAAAGAAGAGAACTGTTAAATGAAGTGATCCTGGGTCATTACTTGTATCCTTGGAGCTAATATCAAAATAAACTAATTATCTCAGAGTGTTTTGTGTGTATGCGTGTGTGTGTGTGTAATCCCCTACTGAAATATAGTCATCATTAGACAAGGTAGTGTATTAATTAATAGTAAGAGTGGATGGATGGATGCCAGGTCAGGCACTTTATGTCACTGTCATCGAATGTCGAAGACATTAGCTTCATGTTAAACCTGTATTAGAAGAAATAATACAAACCCATAGTGTTGGATGGAATGAAGACTGGAGTTAAATATCTTGCTAATTTTTAAACCCTTACCTGTAATAATGCTAAATGTTTTTTCTTGAAGGTAGCACTATTGGAAAAGCCATTAGGACATTACAATTAAAATGGTTTATCCCCCCATACACTGTGTTCGGTGGAAAGGTGAAATTTATGCCTGAAGGTGGTGCAAGAGGAATGCTGATTGTGGGTTCAGAATGGAAAGGATTCATGCTCCCCAGTGGATGAATAATCTACTAAAATGTTACAGTTTGGTTTTTTATGTGTATAAAAGAAAATGACGGTGTGATGAGGGTACTAGAGGAGAGGTCAGGTCAAACTTTAGGACTCATCTACTGAGCACCATGGAAATTCAGAGCGAATTTCAGGGGAAATTAGCCATTAGTTTTTAAGGTAATCATCTTCCGGGGACTACGAAAATCTTACAGACAAGACAGAAATAGCTGCAGTAATGTTAACACCATCTGCAGGCAATGGGAGTTACAACTGCAGTTTTTTATTTTCTCTTTTGAAGGTCAAACTGCTCATTTGGTTGAGAAGAGGAAAGCGGAAAATATCACAATTAAATTTCTCTTTAATTTAAATGTCAAGGAACATTCACTTTGAGATATCATGGACCCATGATTTGGTGCAGGAGACATCTTCTTGACCTGATGGAGGTGCTAGAAGAATGGTCAGAAGGCTCCAGAAGCTTGGGACGAATAAAAATTTAGAGCAAATTTGACAGAAAATTTGCCATAATTTTGCTGAAAAATGTATCTTGGACAAACGTGTCAAAATTTTGACCTTGTGGTGTTTCTAATTGAAAGGTCAGGATGTCACCAAAATCACTTCTGGGGGCCATGACTATTTTGCTGACAAGAAAGAAGGCAACACTGAGACTCATCCCCTGGGGACTATAAAAACCTGGTAAAAATGGTACAAATTTTAAGGAAAATCAGCCATTAGTTTCTGACATACCTTGTCATGGACAAATGTATTGGTGAAGGAGAGATCTTGAACTGATGGTGGTGCTAGAAGTATGGTCAGAGGGCTCCAGAAACATTAGGATTCATCCTATGGGAACCATGAAATTGGGAGCAAATTTAATAGAAAATATTTTTCTCCCAAAAACTTTTATCATGGACCAAAGTGTTGGCCACAGGGAGATTTTAACCTGATGGTGTTGAAAGATGAAAGGTCATTGGTCACTGACTAGAGATCACCTTCTGTGGCCCACAAATGTCCTACAGACAAGAAAGAAGAAGCTGCAATTTGCAGGCTGGACCTGGGTTTAGGTGCTTGCGTTAATGTTATGGCATGTCCAGGGTATCTTCTACCAACACATATTACTTAGTTTGAATGGTAGTATAATGTGCAGCCAGTGAATAGTTAGATAACGTTTGGAAGAATACGACCTGATAAATAAATGTGTGATAATTAGGGAATTCAAAACCAAATGACATCTTCTGGCGACCATCTGGAATTCGCCCAAAGATCCCAGAGTGTTCCCTCTTCACCACTTTTGGAGGAAAGTATCGGCTTTCAAACGATTTATTGTGGCCCTAATTATGGACCAATTGCTCCACTTTTATTCATCTGTGCCATTTCTTTATTTAAACTCACTCGGGGCCCATTCAGGATTTCCTCCTTCTCTGCCCTTTATCTTATTGACAGCTCTGTTTGCCCATCTTTCACAGCAGCAATCAAAAAAGCAGCTGTGGTCTATATTTTCCACTGCTGCATCAGCAGGGGACTGATGACAGTGATCAAAGGAAAAGGATTTCAGACAGCTGGGTTATAAAACCTACTGAGTCTATAAGTCTGTGAAATATATTAAATTGTCTTCAGTTCTTTTTGTGATGAAGTCTCTCCTAGAGTGCCTCTTGACCTCTTGTAGCTCAATGGGGAGTTGAGCCTAAAATGGAAAATGCAATTACTGTGGCTTGGAGGAGCAGCTGTCTTCTTCAAACAGCAAATAGAAAAAGATAAAAGATGCCAGCTCAAAATCAATTTTGCATACAAAGGAGAAGTGTGTCGACCTTCTTGGCTCTCTTACAGATACATCTTGTCTAAAGCAAAAGAGTCCAAATTGTATTTTTGGGCAAAGACACTGTCAGTAATCTATTTGATCTGCTGTAGGTGTCAGCAAAGGAATCAGTCCGTACAAAATTTCAACTTTTCCTGGTGTCTTCCAACAACAAAGATGTAAACATGGGATGAAAGAGAATGATCACTGGCTGGGAGGCTGAGGATAGAAGCCTGAGAGAGAAAAAAACAACCCGTGGTGAGCCAGAAGTCAGTGGAACCCGATTTCCTAGAGCGGAGCACATATACCCACAGCCTGTGATCCGCAGTAGTTTTGTTGTTGTCATAATGATGCTTTTCTGAGTGACCATGTTTGAACAGTCTGATTAAGTTCTGCAACAAAAATGCTTAGTTGCCGTTGCAGCAGCCCAAGGCATTGTGAAACACCAGTGCTGAAAACTTTAAAGCTCCATGATCCAAATGTCAAACTGACTGACAGGTTTTCTAATACAAAGACTAATAAAACTAGATGGCAATGATTAAAAAAAATAAACAAGTCTGAGATGTTTAATTACATCAGTAGATTTGTTTTCTTGATCTCATAGCCAGACTCTCAAATCATGTTAATATGCCTGGTCAAAAACGACTGATTGGACTTGCCCCGTCACGCTGCAAATTCAGCCTACATCATCACAGATACATAACATCAACATAAAAAAGAAAAGATCCAGCTAACATGATCATTCTCTAAAGCATCATGCAGATATAATCCCTTCCCTCACACATGATCTGATTAATGCAATACATAATTTTAGCAAGCCATTCAATTGAATTGAAATTATTTTTCTTTCATCTGTAAGGCAAGGTGCTCTGCAGCAACCCCTGGTGTGTTAATCCCCCAATGAGAATGTTTGATTCTTCAACCCAGCCTCTGCTCTGTCCCTGCGGGATTAGAGGCCCCCCGCCCCCACATTCCAAAGCCATGCAGCCTGGAGAATTTTAATTGACCAAAGGAGTGCATGTGAATGATGAGTCGGTACAAGTGAGTTAGCTCTATAATGAACAGATGATCTGTGAAGGGTGTTCCTGCAGAATATGCTGGGAAATGGCTCCTGACAACCGCTGAATGGACATAAGCATGGAGAGAAATTCAACATTTTCAGAGGTGATTATTCCAGCAGGTGGCAGTAGACACAAACCAATGCACAGTGCCTGGCTGGACATTGCTGTGGTTCCATTCATTTGCTAGAACACAGCAGACAAGAGTCTTTCATGAATTTCAGAAACAGTGTGATGCTCTGGCAGAGCCTACAGTCCTGCATGTAAACATACAGGTAAACTTGTAAACTGTTTAGGATTAACTTCCGATAATACCAGGCTGAAAAGCGATGCCTCAAGGTCCTCTCTGATGGGTGAGGTGGGGTGTGGTTAGAAGCATGCTCTGTTGTCCCTGTCAGCACGCCTAACAGTGACTACGTTTACATGCACACTAATTTTCCACTATTAGAGATGCACACAAGAAAAGCTCACATCTCTGGTCAGAAGGAGAAACACACCGACTTTTAATCATTATGAAAGACTTGGATACCAACAGGATTTTGGATACACGCAAATATCCCAAGGCTGACCTTTTTCAAGAGGGTGCTTGAACGAATGAAAGAGGGAGGCTGAGTCTGCATGCTCGAACAAGTCCGGTACACTGGTGGAAAACTCTGAAAAGATCCTATTTTAATGCAAAGGGTGATAAATGTGATTAACGACACGTTAGAGCATTAGGCCTGTCAAACAGATGCTGCATGTAAATGGGAATATTAGTGGAACATTCACTTTCATTAGCCACGTAAACAGCTTAGTATGAGTGCTGCCTTTTTTGGAATAAGGGCAAAAAAAATGTCGTCACGGACGACACTGGGTACTGGCCCACCCCGGAGTGCACTTCACATCACTGCAGGAAGGTGAGGCGGTTAACGACTGGAGGTCAGCTAAAATGAGATTTTCAGGCGGTGTAACGTTGCTCCAACTTTAAATATGCCCTTCACACTGAATCTCTGTATGGATATAAGGTAGACTGACATTAAACCTTTTTTGCGTCTGATAATACTCAGCACATTGGCGTAGGCCTCCCGCCGGTTGAACACTTTGTACAAACTCATACTGTGCAGCCAATTATTGTAAATGTATGATTTGAGATCCCAGAGTTCCAGAAGAGAGCCCTTAAGTCAAGTAGAATTTGGGGGAAATTAGTATAAAATTAGCATAAAAATCATGGAGGCTCTACGGAGTAAATATTTCACTCATATACTACAGCTTTAACGAAGAGCTGCAAAAAGCGTATAGAGATGTTAAGGACGATTGTGGTGCATTTCCAAATCACAATTTAAAAAGTCTTTTTTTTTCTTGAATTGTTATATTGCATTCTATTAAATATGTTATGTCATGGTTGGGTTGGATATTTAGGATGAATTATGTGTGTAACTGATGGTAGGGTAACACATTGGGTAATAATATATAGAGACGCACTGACTACAGAGGCCCCTGAGAAACAGAGGAAAACCATTAAGTCAGCAAGAACAAAAATAAGTCCAGGCCCTGTAGTAGCCCAGTAAAATGCCATACTTAAATACATTCAGTGTGTGGGCGTCTTTTTCTTTCCCTATTCTTCACTGCTACTGTTGTATTAAAGACAATATATTTCAAGCTAAGTCAGTACTGTGTGTACTCACATGGACAGATGGTTTATTTGGAGAGGGTCTAGTGTTGCGTAGAAAAACTCAAGTCAGAGGGGATTCTTAATGGTCAGGCTCACTGTTTGAGTGTCTGTTGGTATTTAGCTTGTGGGCAGTTGACCAAACACTGCCTCTGCCTTTTTCTGCAGCCCTCAGCTGTTAACATTTCTCCACGATCTATGTAGGACAATAAGAGGCACAGCTTTGGGAATAAATCCCATTTCACTAAAGGCAATAACAGCCCCCACCCCACCCCACCCCCACCCCACCCCCACCCTCCAACTTATTATTCCACTCACTTCATTGAACAATTAACCAATCTGACACAAAAGGCTAATGAACGTACTTAACTCTCTGTCTCTCTCTGTGTGTGTGTGTGTGTGTGTGTGTGTGTGTGTGTGTGTGTGTGTGCGTGTCTGTATTTTTGTGTCTGTAAT
>JAVQJF010005450.1:0-43525 GCA_036023855.1 Gadopsis marmoratus
CTTATTTGTTTTCAGCCTTTCATTATGGTTTAATTTTTTATAAAATTATAACAATTAAAACGTGTTTATTTACCATTTTCACAATAAACCTCTGCCGCTCGGTGACCCCCCCCCCCCCCCCCCCGACCCCCATCTCCTGCTCTTTCTCTCTCTCTGAGTCTCTTTTCCTTTATTCAACATCCTCTCTGTGAACAGCCTCCGCACAATGGCGTTTTGGTACAGCAGCGTCGTGACCTTGCTGACTGAGCCTCTGAGAGACTCCGGGTTGGCTGCGATGGTGGGCAATCTGCAGCAGGAAACCTCTCGCTGGCACTTTGTCTCAGTCTCTCTCCCTCTGTCACGTTCCTGTCCCTTCTCTCATTGTGCATATTTCTCTCCTGTGCGCGCGCACACGCACACACACACACACACACACACACACACACACACACACACACACACACACACACTGATTAACAGGTTCAACGAAGCAGGCACACTTGACATTTTCACCTCCTCAACTACCCAAAGAAAATTAATCTGCATGCCACCTCTGGACATCATCACAGTCCATTGTGCTCAAGCAGACTTTTCATTTCCTCTTGCAGTTGTTTTCTACCACTCAAGCAGGTAATATACAATAGCACACTCTTTCTCTTCTGCAGCTGAAAGCCCCTCTCACTCTTTGCCCTCGTGAGAATCAATGACTCAACGAATTACAACACTGGACAGGAAATCACAATCTACACTTTTGCAGAGACCTGCCACTGAGCAGTAAAGTCGTACATGGAGTTGAGGAATGCAAGCGAATAACAAAACAGAATTTGGAAACCGGACGATCATTGGACTGCAGAAACCTCCCTTTGCCCACGCTGGAAAAGCATTCGGTCTCTGTCTCCCTTTCTCTCAGGGTACACAAACAAACAGCACAATTCACACGCACACACACACACCTTGGTGACATCCAGTAAATTTACAGTGTGGGCTGTTAGAGGTATCAGGCAGGATATGGTCTGTCAAAAGAGCGAGGTCAAAAGAAAATGCTTCTCTATTACTTTTCATTTCTATTGGCTCTGATGATCGCAATACATGCCCCCCCCCCACTCTCTCTCTCTCCCTCCCTCTCGCCACCGCTTCCTTTGCAGGTTCCCTCCATCACCACCAGGGGCTTTCCACACCGCGCCTTGTCCGTCCGTCTCCCTGCGCATCTCGCCTCTCGGACCGGAGACTCCAGGCGCGCAGCGCTGAGGCAGACGGGGCGCGCAGAGCGTCTGTGCGTCAACACTGTTTTAGTTGGTTGTTTTTTTTTCCACCACACAGGGGATCGTAAACGTCGCGGTGCGGGAGAAGCGGCAAGTTGAATATAGCCGTCACCCCATCTCTCCGCAACTTGTCGAGGCGAAGCCATTTATTTCCGCCGCACGCTGACAAAGGTAGGACTTTGGGGGGGGTGTTTTTAGTGCAACGGGAAAGTTCGCCGTGCCGTGGCTTGGTCTGGCAACATACAACTCCGCCGGACTTTGCATAATGAATTTGGACATGTGCACTGTGGGAGTTCTGTGTGTTCTGCAATCGAGGGGAATTGCAACAGCGCACAGCGGCTTTTGGAACGTGTGCGCGACGAGGCAAGGATGGGGGGGGGGGGGCTTTTGCGTTCTAGTGCACCGGTTTCATCTCTCACTTGAAGGCTGAACATCACCACCTAACTTGTTGCCACTCAACACAATTAGCGTCAGTGCGGTCGGCGATGAGGCAGGAGACCAGGCGTGATTCCGGTCAAATTGCATTATTTAGACGGTAAACGGACGATTTTCAGCTCCCGGTGAAGTAGTGACATTGTGTCCGGACGGGATGCACAAGCCGCGATACGGATTCGTGGTAAGGATTTGATCATCGCGTCGCGCAAAATGTATTGCAACAACATTTCAGGTAAAATCTCCGTCTGCAACACCGTGCGGCGGCGGAACCGTGAATCCACCCTGCGGCCGAACACCTGCCGCTGCCTGTAATAAAGGACACGGACGTGTGTAAGAATATGCGAACCAGCGTAGTTGCAGCAACGACACTTCGCGACTTTCATCACGTTGAATTTGCAGGGCTGGAAAATGACCAGCACGAGCGGGATGCGTTTCCGAGGACTGCAGCCACTTGATGCGCCAACAGGGCGCATTTGGGGAAGTTGGATGTTTGCCACTGTGCACTAAAGCCATGCTGCCGAGTGACTGGGTGCAGACTTACATGCGTGCTGCTATTACAAACGGTTTGGTCAGGAAACAGACACAGTGGAGTCTGCAGCTTCGCGATGTTCCTGCGTTGTGTCCGTAAGGGTTTGCAAATAACGATGGGTCCTTTTTTTCTTTTTTTTATTGTTATCGTGTGTGTGTCACTGCTGTGGACACATTCACAATACCACAACATACATTGGATTTAGTCGTTTATAATATTGTAATCGTTTTTACTCACCATGTGGATCTAATGGAGCGAACTGGTTAACACAGCTCGGTGGTCAAGATCCAACTTTTGTGCACAACATGCCTTTTACCCCCCCCCAGCAGCTATCTGTTCGCCTCCTCTACTTCTCAGTTCTCAACCTTTCATTGGAACGTGTAGCCTACAATTTCCCCCAAATTGTTTGTGAACGTGACATTTAGATTTACTTCAATATCAGCTGCCATCCCTGTAGCTCATAAAACAGTCACCGATGAGACAGATCATATCCAAGCATCTAAGCTGACAATTGGAAATAACAAAAGCGTCATTGTGCAGTGCACTGCCACAGATACACCACAACTTTAAGATTGATCTAATTCCTTCCATCCCAACTTATTATTTGTTTATTATTATATTGCAATTTGCAACAGTACTACTTGCATGAGTGTGTGCTGTGTAATAGTGGGGTTACAGTAGGATATTACTGAGTGACCTTGAAAGGTTAGAAATAGTCAAGTCCACCTTCTTGACGTGTGTACCAGCTCGTACGTGCGCAGGTGTGTGTGTGTGTGTGTGTGTTTGTGAGACCGCAGGCATGCCTCAGTTTTTCATTTATCCTGGGTTAATTGGTGTTTGGGAAAGTGAGAAAAATGCCTCTACTCCCAAAAGCCAATCAATTACTTTAATTTTCCAATTAGATGCTGATCTGTACAGAAATCCACCAAAGAGGCGGGACCTCTGGGTGAGGATCATGACCTTTATTGACACTGTGGAAGATGGATTTTCGCAGGTTACAATATAGGATGAAAATTGGTTGGTGTAGAGATCAGCAAAATTCATTCTTTAAAGTTCTTAATAACATTACGGCTCATCAAGAATGTATTCTTCTGATCTTTCTTTTTATTCTTATTCTCATAAACAATGTAATCAGTGTAATGGATTGATAACTTAGGGTGATTTACTTATGTTATATAATGTTTTTTGTAAAGTAAAAATATCTGAAATCTTGGTGTGTAAAACCTTCCTGAACCATTCAGCCATTAATTTAAACATTCATGAGAGCTCTTTCTAGATTTCTGCGATACTGAAATAAAATTTCCAAATCTCCTTTATGGTCTGTAACATTGTGCAAATGACTGTTGGGTGTGGAGGTTGTGGTCTTTTACTGTCATTTCTTTTTTAATTACTAAACCCATCATACCTACAGCCAGACCATACATTTTTTTGTTACAAGTCTATAAACAGAACAGCTGATTGACAGATTTGCACGGACACATATCTCCTATGCAGAATATAGAACCTTTTGTCTGCAAGTAAAGAAAATAGGAAAAGGAATAAATTCACCACCTTACTATCCATTACAGATGCATATCTGCTTTGTATCCTGGACTCCTCATTTATTCAGCCGGTGGTCTAACCAGCATGTACATTACAAGGGCCATGTAGCAGTAACCCAGATGGCAGAATGGGCTGATTGTGATTTATGTACCAAAAGTGAATGTATTACTGTGAGCTTCTGTGTGTACTGAGAGTCAGTGCCAATTCCAGGGAAGGCATTTTCACACATTTTTCAACACACGCACAGAGAAGAGACAGAGAGAGAGAGAGAGAGAGAGAGACTTATTTACATACAAAACTAACTTTGTTAATACTGACATGCACATACAGCAAAAGTTCTATCTCTCACTCTGTCACTCTGTATCCCCCCCCCCCTCTTTGTGACACACACACACACACACACACACACGCAGAGACAAAGACACAGCCTTCCTGAAGAAATCGTTTAGATGAAGCAGTCCACCGTCGTGAGACATTGATTACCGTTTACCAAGCCGGAGCATAAACGTAGATGGCTTGGATAGACTAGGGGGGGTGAGAGAGAGAAAAGGAGCGAGAGAGCGAGAGGCTGATAGATGGCAGTGCTGTGGCAGTAAAGATGACCGATACAGAAGTAAACCAGGGGATCTTTATGACTAACAAAGAGGGCCAACTAATTGATCTGGACCTGCGGTTAGGTCCCTGGTTCATACTCAGCGAGCTTAATACACGCACACATACACTCTCTCAAACATACACACACACACACACATTTCCACTGTCACATCCATCACCATTCACACCTGCTTTGTCACCGGACAGTGACGGTCGGCCCTTAGTCACTTTACCCCCCCTCCCCCCCTACGGGCAGGGAATGCATCAACCGTATTAACTCTTGAGCTCTGTGATGGAATTGCTAGGTGGGAGGAGATAGAGAGCCGAGAGCTGTGTACAGGCACCATGGTTGATTTTCCGGTCCTGTTTGCACCTGATTTCAAGGAGAGGGTTACAGGCAACACTTTGATCCGACCATTTCAGAGTACTGTGGCTTAGCCGTGGAAACCCAGCTGGCTTTTTTGATGCTTTTACTTGCGATGAAACAGGCCACTAAAACAGGTTGTTTTTTTTTGTCAGCAGCGTTAAAAGATTAAATTGCTGTGAGACTGTGTTGGGGCATGCAGGCTAGAACTCTTTGGGTCTATTATGGTGCTCAAATCATCCTCATCTTCATGCGCCCGTCACCAGTCAGTCAAGTTAAAAAGAATGTACATTTTCGGAAATAAGCTTATGTTTGCTTTCTTGCCAAGAGGAGATTGATTCCGCGCTGTGCACTAAATATGAAGCTACAGCCAGCAGGTGAGAAGCTTAGGTTAGCGTAAAGACAGGAAGCAGGGGAGAACAGGCAGCCTGGCTCTTTATTCTAAGCTCTCACTTCATGTTCAGTGTACGGACATGAGAGTGGTATCAATATTCCCATCTCTCTGTAAAAGGTGAAAAAGTGTGTTCCCCTAAACATCAAACTGTTACTTAAGCATGATCATTTTATTCTCGTTTCTGTACATTTAATTTAATATTTCATATTTGCAGTAAGTCACTGATCAATTCTGTTATTTCTTCAGTCCATTTACAGCTCAAACATAACCATGTTGACACTGTGTGTAGTGCATCACGCGGTGTATCAGATTGGTGCTTTGATGCTTTACAGTTACATTTAAAAAGCAGCTCAAAGGTGTTCTCTCAAAAAAAAACATTGCACTGTTTAGTTTCACATTGTTAAAGAGTACAAGTATAATACTGTAATTTCCAGCTCAATCATACATCAAAGAACTGAGCAACGAGACAGGGAAATGGCTGCTGAGTCCATCTGTGCTTATGATGCAGTAAATTTTGTTGATATGGGCCATGGAGCGCTATTGAATGGAGAGTTCAAACACAATCTGAATACATGCTTTCAAATGCACAGCAAGTGGAAATATCAGAGGACCTTTGGCCAGTGAATTGTGCAGAGAGAACTTTTAGGCAGACTAAAGCAACTGCAGAAATCTGGAGATGATTTTCTGCATCATAACTATAAGCGCTGCACTAAAATGGAAAAAAAAAGAAAGAAAGTATATGTAGATTGAAAAAAACACAACAGCATTGTAAGCATACTTTCTGACAAGCTCTTCTTTTGGACACAATGATGAGCCACTCTGATAACAGTGATGAACATATTGTACTTGATGTACAGTACACTGTTGGCGGCTGATGAAACGCATTTCGTGTTCAGTTCTCCTAGCGTGCTGTTGTTTGTTCCTACCACATAATGGGCATGGTTTCCCAGTGGCGGGGTTCCATCTGTGGTGATGGGATCCAGGTAGTCAATCTGCCTCCTGTAGCTGGTCTGCCGGTCTAGGATTGTGCCTCCTGCACTGGAGTGGGAAAACAACTGCGTTACAAACCGGCAGTTCTTCACCTGGATGTCGTGGTCCACAAAGACCCCTCCTCGGAGTCCGGCATAACCTCAGTGGCAGAGGTTACGCGGTGGTGTATTTCTGCGTCAGTGTTGGCTGATGGAGGCTGCTAAGGTAGGGAAAGTCGTCCACACTTTTGAGCCTGAAATATCTGATGTGTGTTGAGACACACATGCATGTCCATCCACACGCGCACACTCACGTTTGAGCACAGACATAAGGATTTTTTGTGTGTGTGTATGTGTGTGTGTGTGTGTGTGTGTGTGTGTGTGTGCGCAAGAGACTAAAATGAACAAAGGATTGGAGATGATGTGAATGAAGAATAAGTTATTACATTGTTTTCTTTACTCTACTCAGATTTATGCATGCAACACTGTGAGGGGAGGCTTTGGGGTCATTTTAATAAGTAAACAGTCTACACTCAATAGTGGTTAATTTTTTTCCTCTGCTTGACAAGTGACTATAATGCCACTAAATATGAGTTTCATTCGGTTTGACAGGGGAGGCTCATGTTGTTTCATCTCTCCTCTCATCTATGATAATCTACTGGCAGTATGAGGTGACATTTTTGCAGACTGAGGACGCTCATTGACGTCGAGTGTCCCTGAAATGAGATTTATGATGTGTTGTCAGTTTCAAAGACTTACGGAGCAATTCAGGTACAGATACAACCGAAAGAACCTCTCTCTGTGTAGTTTAGTTGGCCTTTAAACAAGACCATGAAACACTTCATTAAGCTGAATTGTTTTCAGAAGATAAAGTGGCTGACATGAATGCTAGATCTTTTACCTTTGGGACTGAAAATACACCAATATTAGGTGAACAGTATTCTTTGTAGTTTCAAGACAGTGTTTGTATCCGAATGTTTCCCATTTGAGCAGTAGATTTAATTCATCTCGTAGACACAAAAGCGCCACATTGGTAGGTCAGTAGTTAGAAGTGCTGCTCAGAAAAAGAAGAATCCACACTCCTGGGTTTCCTCCAGCTGCCCCAGTTACCTTCCACAGGGTAGGTTGATTGTAGATTACAGATTGTCCATAGATATAAATGTGAGGTCAAGCGAGTGTCTGTCTATTGTCAGTCCATCTGTGGCAGCTCGTCAGGGGTATTTCCCAGCCTCCAGTAAAATCTATGCTGGGACAGGCTCCAGCACCGTGTGACCCTGAGTAGGAATAAGCGGATAAGACAATGGATGAATGAGCAAATGTCAATACAGCATTTGTATATTTGTCAGAATTACTTTCTTTGTCTTCCTCCATCTCTTTCTCTCGCTCTTGCACTTCCCTATTATCATCTGCCTCTGACATTTTAATCTGGTGGTGATGAATAGTTCCAAGTATAATGATGTTTGGTGATTGCAGATACATGGTGATAGTTTCTTTGTCTGGTTTGTCAGAAGGTACAGTATCTATTAAGTGCCAATTAAAAAATGAAAGATGAAACGGAGTAATATATAGTAGTCATAATATTGATGTAAAGTGGGATATACTGTATATTGTGTAGTATTGTGTATATATACAGCAATGGCTGATTTATATAACATAATAACATAATAATGATAATATAATATAGTTAACATGTCACTTGCTCTACAGGCGGCAATAGTAGCACTAGTAGAAAGAAACACTTTCTTCTTTGTAGCTTTAAAAATGTGAGATGATGAATGGTATTGGTAACATTATAATATGTATTTGTATAATGTAGAGTTACAATATTATACTAAGTCTTGCACTGTTAGAATCTATAACAGTTACATTGCATTTGGACTGACAGAGAACAGCAGGTGTGTGGTAAGTGGCAGCTTTAAGAAATATGTCAGCAGTCTGCATGGATATCACTTCCTCCGGGCAAAGTAATAACTCTTATTACAGCCCTTTTAGGGACTCCTTGGGAGTGGAACTAAGTTGTTTTCCAATGTGATGCAGTTGGCATCTTGCAGAGGCATAATGGAAAAGACATCCTTAAATAATTGTGGTTAAAGTGATATTGAGCCGTTGGAGCAAATCTCTGTCAGGGATGAGAAAATGAGCCCCTTATAAAGTATGATGTGATGCAAAAATTACAAGTTTGCGCAGTGGAATTTTACTCTGGGGTGGATGATTGAATAGTTTAGGTATGACTGCATGGTATGGTTTTATAAATGACTCCTTAATGCTCTTTCCTCTTACTGCCACCCACTAGCATGCATACATAAACACCAAAAAGGATCAAAATGTTTAAGTTTTTATGGGTTTGCTGAATTATGCATTGAGAACACACTCTTGGGGAAAGTTGCGCAGTCTTAGCCTTTGCTATGTAAAGCATGCTTACACACACCGGTGCAAAAAAAAAAGAAAACACACACACGCACGCACACATCAACATGCACACAGCTGCGTGCATGAGCATGCATGTACATGCACACAGATACATCATACACATTTAGAGTAATACAGCGTGCCTCTGTGCTGAAAGGTTCAGAAGTTTCTTCCCTTGTGAAAACATTTCCTGCTTTGGTAAAAAATGTGGAACTTTAGCACGCAGTAGTGAACCAATTTGAACTCTAAACTAACTTTACTTCAAATAAATACTACTTACTGCATTCGGAAGGCGAAATCTCCATGGTCATCAATATGACTCCTAATTTAAAAAAAATTAGTGATAATTCACAGACCGTGTTGCTCGGCGGCAGCTCTTCAGGCTTCTCTGTGTGATGGTATGCTCTGGGGTTAGTCTGCTTGAGTAATCACCTTGCATCACAGATTATGGCAAGGAATCCAACAGTTGAGCTGTCTGCGCTGGACAACAAAAGTCTTCAGCTCAACATCCCAGAGAAATACCTGATAATGCTGAGATATAGCTTATTTTTCCTTTCAATATGAAAAACATAATCTCTACAATACCTTATAATGGAACATAATTCAATAACAGCCCTCAGACATGTACCAAAGAGGGTATGAACAAACGTTGTGTTGTTAAATCATGAAACTTAATACTCATGGCTCCCTTGAACACAGACAATGAGAAACTTGCATAAAATTTACTTATTCAATGGTAATGCTCTAATTGTGCTGTGAACGTTTGGTGTCTCGAGGGACTGTAAAAAAAATCAATGCTACATGAGCTGGCTGAAATGTCACCAAAATTAAATTAAATTAATGGAAATTGATGTCTAATTTGGAGCACTGTGACAGTTTTTGCATTCAGGCCAATGTAATTGGGTTTAATGTGTACACTAGTTGTGCCTTTTCTTCAGTCAAAGGCTTTATGATAAAATGCTGAGCTCCTGCATTCGGAAATTGTATCCATAGTTACCTGTTCTGTAACTATACAGTAAGCACAGAATGTAAAATGTCCTTTTCTATCTGTCTGTCTCTGTATCTTTGAATCACTCTCTGTCTCTTTCTTGCACTCAGTGTCTCTGTGTCCCCTCTATGACTTCATAATTCTATTTCAATTCTCCCTCTTTTCCCTCTGTAGGTTCACATGTCATCTGTGGTGCTCAGTGGTTAGAATTGTGGCGTTACATCGACACAAGTTTGATTTATAGTTGTTTCTGTGTGGAGCTTACATGTTCTCTCCATGCGTGTGTGGCTTTCCTAAAGCTACAGTTTCTTCCCACAGTCAAAAGCCATTCAGGATAGATGAAGGAAACCTGTGGGAATGCATGTGTTTTTCTGTCTTCATCTGGTGGCCCAGTGCATGCTGGGATAGGCTCCAGCCCCACAAATTCTGAACAGTATAACCTGTTTAGAAAATGGATGGACTCTTGGTTCTTCTGGTCTCTTGCAACAACCTGCAACATTTCCAACAGCCTCAGCTCTGCTGAGCCCCGACCATCATTTGTCTGCTTAATGACCGCAGAGGTGCCATGTTGAGTCATAGTGATGACATATTAAGGTTTATTCCACTGTCCAATTTAAGCTCTGGTGAAAGAGCATGGCCAAAAAATTTCTTCTTCCATTAACCACTGCATGTTTTCCTTCACCTTCTGACTTACAACTAAAAACTTGCAGCTATGCGCTCCAGAAAAAAAGAAATAAGATCTTCACAAACAAAATATAACCAAGAAATTTCAATAGCAATGTCAGCATTGTAAGATCATCAGTGGTCCAGAGCTATAAGCGAAGCAACCATCTTTATCTTGTTAGTTAGCATATTTATACTGTACACTCTACAGTTATTTATTAGCATTTACAGTATTCATTTGACTAATACTCATGAATTAGCATAGTCATTAGTGAAATATGAGCAATCTCAGAAACTAATAGTCCAAAAAGTGAAAAATCCAAAACTAACCAAAGTCTGAGGTCAGTTTGAATATGATTCATTACAGTAAATTCAGTAAGATACTTCAGCCTGTGATTACACTGATTGATCAATTTATTTCAACTAACCTACAATTTGGGAGTCATACTGTAGCCAAGTTAACGAGTTCCACTGTCTCGTCAATTTGATTCATGTTTGTTGTGTTTCATTATTGGCATTTTCATCATTTTGGCAGATTTCCTGCATCAGTATCAAAATTCTGGTATATCGCAGCTGACCATGGCAACATTCACCAGTTCAACCAAAATTATATTTTAATCTTTGACTTTGAGTACATCCCAAATATTTACAAGATAAATCAATATATTGAAAAGATAAGAATTTTTTATATTTGTGGCCTGCTGTAATAAAATTGCTTATTTTTTTCCCCTTTTTATTAATGTTTAGACAAATTATCAAAACATCATGTTATGACTCCTTTTATATGTCACACATGCTACAATCCCATTGGTTAATATTAGCCAAATGTATTCAGTTAAAAATATCTGTGAATAAATTGCCAAAGGTTTGACCCATCAGTAGCTCACGTAGGAGGAGCTGGTACAAATGTGACAGCTGAGTATTAAACCTGATAATAATGACAAGCTGGCTTTTAGGACATTTTTATTGCCACCATTTGATCAAATTAGGTGTTAAGTTGTAACTTATCCCTGTCGATCGATTATGCTGCCTGCAGAGAAGACCTTGCACACCTATTCTCTTTATCATGTACGGTATCATCTCACAGGAAATTGCAAAAACATGTGAGCAGAATAATAAATTGGGATTTAATAAAAAGGCAGTGGGGCAGTCATGTTACATCATAGTACTGGTAATGATATGTATCTCCTCAAATAATTTCACAACAATCTACAATGTTCTGTATAAGTGATTTATGGAGATCTGAATCACAATAAGCAACCTGTTACAGTCCATTTAAAATGTTGCTTTTTTTCTACCGACACTATCACTATTGTTATAATGCTGGATTAAATCAGTCATTAAGATATATAGCACATGATAAGGTGATGTTATTAGCCTATAGCATTCCTGTTTCTGTCTGACTGTACAATATGGTGGAAGATTGCATTAGTTATTGCATATGAAAGTCATCTTGTCTAATTGACATTAAAGTTACCTATTTGACTATTCTAAAGGACAGAAATACTGTCTGGAATGGTTTAATCAGGCAGAAAAGAAGGAAGGACAGCAATATGTAGATAAAATATAAGAAGACATTAAATAGGGAAATGGACTGACAGTAAACCAGTTAACTAATTCATCCATTAAACCAACTGGTTTGTTCAGATAAAAATAAAGAAGAAAGAGAGGCAATGAAAGAGCAAGAACAGGGGGTAACTTGAGAAAAATGGAGGGAAAGAATGTGCGTTTTTTGTGTGGGTTTTTTAGACTGTTTAATGTGTTCCTAATCTCCCATTTAATGCTTGCTTTGGGACTTTCTACTGTATTAGAAAAGTATGCCAAGAACCCAATTTTCAATTGAAAGAACATTTCAAATTTTAATGTAGATATAATGCTGGAGACACTGACACCAGCTGCAATTGCTCCTGTGTATGACTCCCCATACACAGGAGCAATTGCTTTTTTACTTTCTTGTACTTTGTCTTACCTTACCTTGTCTAAAAATGGTCTCCTTCTTACAAACTTGCAAATAAGAAAACAAATAAATAATTAAGGACAGCTGAAAGGCTCAAGAATGGGAGGTAAGGCATTTTAAAATCATCCAAGCCATGATTAACATGATATATTGTGTGTTTTGTTGGGTAATCATGTTTTCTAACTTTGCAGGTTGACTACTCCTGTGCATCTATAAACCTGCTGAAAGATCTAAATTAAAAAAATTGTGAGCAAGGTCAAAGTGCATCAGTAGCTCTATTCTTAGAAGCTATAACCAGACAGGAGGAAAAAAGTTAAACAACAATATAAGAATCGGATTTGATCATGTGCTACATGACACCCTCAAGAGTATGTTCCTTCTCAGATTTGCAATCCTACAAAAACCGTAAATCTCTCAGAGGCTCAGCCAACAAAGTTAGTAAGGTTACAAAGCAGATCTGCCAAGGCAGTTTGGAAAGTTCCCTCTCCAGTGAGCTGAGGCTCTTTTCACAGAGTAGTGTTGACTAGACACTAAAACATAGATAAGTTGAGCTTTTAGATGAAGATTCATGGGAGTCTGATTTGAAATATCTTTGAACAGTTGCCGTGGTCGTGTCATTTTGAGCAGAAATGTACTCCCTTAACACAGCCTCAGTAGTCCTTAGTACTCCATATACAGTACATGGTACTTCTGTACCATGTACTGTATATGGAGTACTAAAGCTACTAAAGCTGTATTTCTGTGAAGTGATTTGAAAACACCTGTTATCTGAAAAGCTCTCATGTTAATACATTAAAGGAGTGTATGTTGACCTGGATGGGGGTCGGCTGGAAATTAGAGAAGTGAGTGACCAACACAATCGTACCACTGTGGTGCCTGCGACCGTAACGTAGCAGTTAAAGCTTAATTGCAGAACAGCAGTGCAATCTGCAATGTTATGCACAGTGCATGTATTTATATTGCAACACAAGTGCTCATTTAACAAAATTGTTGGAGACCAGACTCACAATCATGAATGAGCAAGTGCATATGCCTCTGACAGCGCCAGTGATTATGACTGTACCGGCTTAATTCACTGAACATCCACAAGAAATTACAAGCTTCAGTGGGTTATGTGGTGTGAGTGTTTGGGCGTTTTTTATGTATTGTTTACACATTGCTGAATTTGCTGTACTCACATTAACTGTCTCAGAGATTTATGATATAAAGATGTCACATCTGTTTTTAATGGTGCACAGCTGCACGCACACATATCAGTAATCTGGGGGCACGCTGGGATTTGTACTGATAATACATATCTTTGCAAAGATTAAACCACTAGGCGTGCTTGTGTCGTGTGTGTTGCGTGTGCATGTTTGCGTGCACACTAGAGTTACTACGGTTCTGGGCCTGTGCCGCCGCTTTGTTTCTGCAGCATAATGGGCTTTGTAAGATAATACCCAAGAGACATAACAATACTTCTGAGCTAGGGGATTGTGAAGCCGTCCCAGTTCGCAGCGCTGCTTTGGCTCCATGCATCAGCTATGATTGGAAAACCGGCAAAACCTGGATTTACCGGCAAATTATATTAATCGCTGCCATGGTCTTCTTCACTTGTCATCTCCTCACTTTTCAATCACTTTGCCCTCATTTTCTAATCTATTTTCTCTGTACCTTCTAATTCACTCCCACAATGACGCCCGGTGTCAAAACAGGTTCATCCTTTGCAATGTTTTTCTTTATTGCAGCAGGAAAGAAAGACCTTGACGGGATTCAACTGTACAGTATTCACCAATTTACTATTGTCAAACTACTATAGAAAAGAAAAAAGTTACGAGCCTAAGATGAAAAAATACGGTCCAAAATGTTACAATATATATAACCACACACAGTCATTTAAAATGTTAACTTGGATATGGATATCTTTTAAGTTCTGTTTTTCTATAGCTCCCCCAACACGCAAAAAAAAAATAAAACATGGGTTTTTCACTATGATTATTGTGTAGTTGTATCAATAACAACAACAGTCATAGCTTTGTGTGGCTAATGTTAAAGTAAGCTACTATGCGCAGACTACAGCAAGCACTTATGTTTTTATGAAACGTACTAATGCAATAGCCTATTGTAATGTACTGCTGAATAAAAACTGAAAAAGCTTTGTGCAGTTAAAAAGGGTCTGTCAAAGTAAGTTAGTAGAGGTAAATGTTTACTCTTCTGACCAATATTTCCAATCTTCCAAGAGCAGGTATTGTTTTTCTGTTAAACTAAGTTAGCCCTTAATATTTTCCCATGTTTTATCATAGTTTCTTTTGCCCATAATGCTCTGGTATGTCACTTTCAGCTGAGCTATGTTAGCTTCCACTACTAGTGAGCTAACAAGATATCTATTTTGAGGTAAGGCTACAAAAAATGCACAATGTTTAAGCTTTAAGGAGATTTTTGCTGTGCGCTGGATGTTGAGGAATGTCACATTCACCAAATGGCAGAAAGTGGGGGTGCTCTGGAGACACAGTGGGATATTTCATGTCCTTTTCTCACATATTGTTTCCACATCGCAATGGAATAATTCAGGTTGAAAATTGCCAAAGTGGTCCTTTAATTGGCCATTTAATTTGCAGCTGATGAAGTGGGTTACAGATTTCCAAGAGTGCTGTTGAACTGTATTACTGCTTAACAGCACTCTTAATACTGATATTCAGAAGAGGGGGAAAAAAGAACAAAACACTAAACAAAACAAGCAAACCATAATTTTGCCTGCAGTTCTGAAAGTCTTTTTTTTGCTGGCCTGTGGTGCATTCATATTTAGTGTATTGATGGAAACCTTACACAGTGTGGGCCAAATGACTGTTGTCGTCTGAAAAAGTTTGTGCCAACTTTTTGCTGTCAGTGTCTCGCTCAAAATGTTCAGCTTGCCACTGTGATGGACGTGAAGCAGTGACAGACTGAAGTAAATATTGAATCAGGATCCTTTGTATTATTTATTATTTGCTAGAATGTTTTATTTGAATTAAGCAATGATGACTTTTCACTACACAATTGTGGGCCACAGAATTGCTAATATTTAAAAATGTTCTCAGCAAAGAAAATTACCTAACAAACATTTTATTTCGCATTGCTGTTTTGCCCCCAGAATCACTTTTCCTTTCATTACTTTATCGCTTACTGGTAAAGACGCGCCATTTATAACAAATAAATGTTAAATGTAACAGTGAAGCTCACTCAAACAACTAGAGGTATAAATTATTATTTGACAGCGGCGTGCTGTGTATCAGGCTCTCCTGGTGATTGCTTTGGTACAGGAGGCGTTGCACTCTAGATGACATTGAAATAGATAGCATAATTCTTTTTTGTGAGGGATGCACTGTTTATTAGAGATCTATCAAGTGAGAAGGGGTATTGCATTGAAACTCGACAGTAGGCTACCTGTGTATTTATTGCCCTCGATCGACGCCTCTAGAAGGACTGTAATAGAACTGATAAACAGGGCAATTATGCTCGGAGCTCCTTTAGCTTGTATTGATAAGGACGTTTGGCACTAAAACATAAACTGTCTGGCCTTCATTTCTTGTGACAAGCTATAGGTTGATATGGCCCACAGTCTTACAGCAGCTCATTTTACACCTAGCCAGTCACTTTCAGTTTGTCTTATCCAGCCAATTAGAACACTGAAGTGGCAGGAAAAGAAAGGTGAGATTGTGAAACTGGCCCTTCGGTCTATTCACGTTTTTATCTATGCATATCGAGTTTGTTCAACCATCCAGTCTGCTGTTATAATCATCTGATTTTTTAACAATTCAGCCATACAGCCTTTCCCTCAACAGTCTCCCTCTGAATCCATTGTCCACTAGTGGCTCAGTGGCCAACATTGTCAGCTCGCTGTTTTCTTTTGGCTTGAGTCAATCTTTTCAAGTTTACAAAGTCTGTCAGCTGGACAGGAACTCATTTTGCTTCAGAAGTCTCATGACTGAAAAACCCCTCTCCCCCTTTCCCAACCCAGACATGCTGTGTGTCACACGTGTTTCAGTCCAGCATTCAATAACAACCGAGCGATGGAAAAAAAAAACTGGTAGAGCTGGCAGCTGACATTTCCAACCTTTCTGTCTGTAAACTTCCAAGTTTACATGTAACTCCAGCGCTGAAACTGCTGTAACGTCTGTAAGGCATTTATAAGCAGAACGTGGTGAATGGGTGTTGAAACTAGCAGAATCTGTTTTTAATCTTTTTTTCTCCTGGGTTTATAAATGCAGGGCTACATGTCCCTGCTGAATCTCCTCCTAGGCTCATGATTGGACAAAGCACCTGACTGTCAAACTATGTGGTTTCCCATCTGTAAGTCCAGTAATTAAAAGCACCCTTTAAGTTGTAATTTGCAATAGAGGAAATGGATTTGACTGCCAGTTCCTTCTTTTGTGTGCTAGCATGTAGCATGTAGTGTAGTTTTACATGTCATGTCATGTTGTTTGCTCCACTACTGTGAACACTGTACCAGTTTTAAAATCATTATGATTTGGAATTATATGATGCCTCTTTTCCACCAGGCCTTTGGCCTAACAGGAAAAACCCATGCTCTTTGTTTCAACACTCATTTGAATTAGAAATGATGCCCTGCTCTTGAATCGACTGGATTCAAAATTATATTGGCCACCTACTCTCACTTACATAGACTTCAAAGAGCATGTTGTTCTGAATGGCTCCCAAGATCAAAACTCTCAAGTGAAGCAGCATAATTTCTGGCTATTATCCCCGATACTCTTCTATTGCACTGCTACTGATGGGGATGTGATTTGACAGACAGGTTCCAGCTCTATGAGTCTTTGCCTTCCTACCTGCATACTTATGGGGGATTATGTGGCATTCGAAGCTTCATATAAGGTCTTAGTAATGGATTCTCAGTTCTGTTTGTGTGTGTGAGCTTGTAAGAGTGTTTGATGCAAAAACAATGAAACCCTCTGTGTTTGTGTGTGTGCGTGTGTGTGTGTGTGTGTGTGTGTGTGTGCACCTGTGTCTTTGTGATGTCTGAAAGGTTTTGGTGTCCACAGCGACTGGTTTGTCAGTCTGAATGACAACTGTGCATGCACCTGTCATAGTCCTTTGAATATGCTCACCACTCCTAGCAAGATAGAACCCCAGAGAAACGTGGGGCCATTTCTGTAGTGGTAATAATGCACTGTTGACAGTACAGGTAGGCTCTGTGACCTGCTCCTTTGTGAATATGGGTGTTTGCGTGTGTAGGACCATGCATCCCCATGAACACATTTTGCCTGCCTTTTTGCCTAGCATCTCTGGACTTCTATCCTAATGCCTCAGGCGGCACAGACTTGATTGTACTGAAGCCAAACTGGTGCATACTAAAGAGGCAAAGGCGTACCAGATATTGAAACGGCCTGCAACTGCTCACCACAACAGGCGGTTAAACGTCATCTCACCTGTCTGGAAATTTTAAATATACATGTCTGCTCCTTCAGTTTTGCAGCCGTGGCGATAAGGAGGATTGCGGCAGTGTGCGATGGAGAAACTACACCCTGCTTTGCTCTGGTCATGTTTCAACATATAAGAGGTGGAGGTGGCAGATGGGGAGAAAGGGGGACTGATGAAAAACACAGTAAGGGAATTGAAGGCATGATGACAAAGTGGAGTGTACATTAAATGTCACCTGCAGGCTGGTACAGCTGCAGCGGATTAGTAGATGACTGCTGTAGTAAACATCCCTGTCCGCGATGAGATTGATCATGTTGATTTTAGGAATAATCTGTTTTGGGTCCAAGCGGAAGTGTTATTGCAGTATGATGTCAGTCTATTGTAAGTGGTGCATTTACATGGCTGTGTTTCATGAATGCTTGAATCTACTAAAGCGCCTATGGTTTATTTATTTATTTTTATTATGAAAGAAGATGTGACATGCACTGTAAATCACGCACTCATTTTCTGTTAAATGCAAAAGTGCAATAATGTGCACACCGACATGGTACAGTAAAGAAAGACCTACTTAGAAAGCTCTTACTTGCTCTTCAAATAGGTGTTGTATCATGGAAGAGCTACTTCAGTTTTTTTTTCCCCAAGATTGCACCTCATGGGAAGAAAAGAGGAAAAAGAGGAAGTGTAAACAAACACGTTGAGAACAAAAAGACCACTGTAGTGCTTTCTTTTCCAGCAGAGGTATCAACCCTACATTTGTGCAGATGAAACTGTCCGCCAACATAAATCATACATCTCAAACAATGCACTATAAATGCAGAGCCCTTACAAATTTGTTCAGGAAACTCTATAACTTTGAGGAACAGGATCAACAAAAGATTATGTAAACAAGCTATGGGGACTTTTGAAGCTCGAGGCGGGACTTTGAGTTTTATGACCTGAATAACAGTGAAGCTGGAAGTCTTGAAATCCTTCATGCAACCACTTTTTTTTTTCATTACGTTCTAGGGCATCATAAAAAGTAAAACATCAAAAAGCTTAAAAACGTATTCTGTAAATTATCATGCTAACTTTTGGTTCCGTTGGTTATTCTTTGAAGCCCAGCACCCAGATGTTTGCCATGAGAGAGGAAAAAGTTTCTTCTTTGCCTCCTTCAACAGAGCCATATGTCTAGTGGCCTTAATGTGGACATATCTAGCCATCCTCTCGTTTAATTGATGAATACCCATACACAAGTAAAATGCATATATCCGGCTCCATTATCTGTCTCCCATTAACAATCTCTCTTTGTTTCTTGTGAGCTGACAGTGAGGACCTTTATGAATCATTGGTTGTTAATGGTACATTGACTATTCCAGTCACAGCAGGGGTGAGGGGAGGGGGTAGTTGGGAGTCCCAGGGGGACTCAGACCCATGGCAGATGCATTATTCATGGTTCACCATGGGCTTGTAGTGAACACTGACACCCGACCTGCCTAAATCAAACAGGGCCAGTGAGTTTAATGCCCCTTGGGAAATGTGAGGCTCAGGTAAAGGTGGGGTTGGGGAGGGTGGAGGGGAGCGGTGGGGGTCAAATCAGGAAGGAAAGGAGGGGTGAAGAGGAAGAGAGGGAATGGTCCCTCTTCTTACTTCACTGGCTCTTGCTTGAAAGCTGTCACAGTAGCGGCTACGTCCATCCCTCTCACTTCCTTTAGTATGGTCTTTCTTTCTTTCATTCTTTCTTTTCTTTCTCTTGCCAACATAGCTGTTTCTCTTTTACATTCTGTGCCACTATGAGTCTACTCATAAAGGCCAATGCTGCATTTCCATAATGGACTACACAAGCTTATCTTGTGGATCGCCTTGCACAAAAACCTGTGTCTAGTGCTGATAAACTTTACATTAACTTGCACTTTGAAATTCAATTAATGTAAGGTAACGTAATGGGCAAACCCTATTAGCTGAATGTGTTGATATTTTGAAATAAACTCTAAAACATTGATTGTGTCTGCATTGGGTCTGCATTGGGTCTGCCCATGTGTCGAAGTGGATTTAAATGAACCTTCTGTCCATCCCTCCTGCTTTGTCTGAATCAAATATCTCAATCAGACCCCCCCCCCAAAAAAAACGACAACTATAGTCTATGAATATACTTTATGCTGGAAATGAGGCGTGAGAAGGCTAAAATATTGTATGTGTATGCGTACACACATAGTTTGGGGAAGAGATTGTTCTGACCGCAGTGAAGGATCAGTAAACCGAGTGGATGCTAAAATGATATAAGGGAAATCAGCGAGACCTCACTGGTGTCCTCTCTGTGTCATTGCTATGCAGGAGAGTTAGTAGCAAGGCTCCATTCAGCCCCTGAGCCAGAAGGTGACACTGTATTGAAGCCAAGCACTAAATACCCAACAAGGGACTGATTGCCTTGCACGCACCAGCATTAGGATGAGTTAAAATCACAGAAGCCTGAGAAAACCTTCACTACTGTCATGATGAGAACAGAGCAAGTCTTGACTGTACAGATATTCTTTGAACCTATATCTCATTAAATGTGCTTGTGCACAATGGCAAAATTATGTGCATCATCTCCATGTACAGTAAAGGGGTGCAATGGCTTCATGTAATAAAACAAATTGTAAATTATAAGGGAGGCAATTTTCTTTAAATTAATTCCCTGCTCTCGTTGTTACTGAGCTGGGAGAAAAAAAAAATAACTCCCTTACCAGCAAATAGCCTTTAGATACATTTTCTCTTGATAACTTCTGTCCCAATGTAACAGGTCATTGCCGCCTTGTTTGTGCATGTCTGGTTTCCCTTGAGTTACTGCATGAAATCACTGGAAAGCACAGCCATGGCACACCTTAAATATTGTTTTATCTATTCACTGTTTAGATATGGGATCTAATGAATCCAGAGGCTGTTTTACTGTGTTTGTACATGACGCACTCATTTCCCGGAGACAAAGAGCCCCTAAAGTCCCTTGTAATTACCGACAGAGATGTTGAGTTTGTGGGTTGCGCGTTTATCTCCTTCAACTCGACACATCCCATGGGCAGCCCCTTCCTGTTCTCACTGCAATCTCCCCAGTAATGTGTGGCATTTTCTTTGATCTTGCAACGCCGCCAGTCGAAGGCAAATTTCCTGAATTTGATAATAAGATAATCATTAGCTTGCTTCCACATTAATTGACATTGCAATCAATAGTCAAAGCACGTGGTAGTCTTTCAAACATGAGCAAAAAGACAACAAGTGTAAGGGTTCTGCAGATGCACTGTGTTTGCATTGTCGCTGTATGTCATCTGTGATAATTATATTCATATTATTCATTTTATGTAGTAGCATTTGTGATTTTTTCTTTTTTAAAGATTATGACAATTACTTTATTTTTTATATTAGCATGGCAGTAACTAAGAACCTGGTATATCAGAGGAACTTGTTTTGTCTCTTCTGTCCTGCCAAATGTGTAAGCTTTTTAGCATGAATTTTCAGGAGCATTTTTTGGGAAGATAGCCAGTGGCACTCAATATTTCGTCAAATCTGCAGTGTCACCTCATTGAGCACGTCACCGCATTAGCTATGTTGCATCTAATAAATATGCTTTATTGAACATGCAGCATTTTACAGAGTTCCAACAAGGCAGAGCCAAGAAAAGTGCCTTTAATTTAAACTTCCTTGTAAGTGCTGAAAGGCTCTCAAACTCATATTCAGATACGCGGCCGCATCTGCAACACAAAAGGCTGAAAAAAGAAAAATGGAAAGGCAATCAGTGTACCAATCAAAGTTGAAAGGAGTGTGGTTCCTTTTTCAAGGAGATTCAGATAATGTTTGATCTGGTGGGTTCACAGTTCCACACAACAAATTGCCATGATGAGGGAGAAATTATGCGACATAGAGCCAGGGAAAGTAATTTTGAAGCAATTTTGGCTCCGTTGACTAGAGGTCAGTGTTTAGACAGACAGAACAAGGCATAAAGGATTGCAGTGGTGGTGGGCAGGTGGTAAATCTTTGCTTTGGCCAAGGGTTATCAGTCATAAAAACATAAAAGAATATGGACTTGCATGTCCTCTTTTGTTTGTTTGCCTCTCCTCTCCTCTCCTCTCCTCTCCTCTCCTCTCCTCTCCTCTCTTTCTGTCCATTGCCAAGCCTCAGATTAATGCATTTGACAAACCACTGAGCAAGAAAGGGCATTAATAGCTACTCAAAGCAGAGAGCTATCATGGGATCCCTTGTTGTGAGAAAATTACGCATCTTCAAACCCGCAAGGCGGTATGCAGGGATAGCAGAACACTTCTGTACACTGTTGTCTAAACACTCTCTTGGCCAAGCCTGAAAAGAAAGAGGCGGGGGAGACTTCAACTGGCAAGACAAGGCAAGGCCAGGCGAAGGGGGTGGGGGGGGGGTTATTTTCCCTGGATGCATGGGTTGAGGCCTCTGCTTCTAAAACAGCTAGTCCACAAAGGCCTAATCACCAAATGACATGATGATCCAGCTTACAGTGGCAGGCTGACAATGAAAATGCGTATCATTCTTTCAAATACACCATGGGTCTCAAACAATGTGCGAACACACAGCTTTCTTTGTGTGCACACACAAGCATGTGTGCATGCATGTGTGTTGACTTCTTTCTTCATCCAGCTGGTTTCAAAATATAAACACTTGCCTATTTCTCATGTGGTTAATTTGCATGAACTTGAGAGTGTTTTTGCTGTTTGATGTTATTCTTGACAAAATGACCACAAAAAGATCGCAGTGTTTACTGGTGTCTAAATACATAGTGTGTTTTGACAACTCTATGACCTTCAGCACGTTGTCTTCTGTGTTTTCAAGTGACATAGACACTAAAGACTCGAGGTGAATAGCACACACATTTAGTTCCAGCCTTTGAACAAAAATAATGATCAAAATGAGGCATTTCCAAAAGCATGACACATCCAAGCGAATGGTGTGAATACATTTAGCTAATTAGCTTTCAAAATAAGAACTAGACAAAACAAAACACCGTCCCCTTTCCTACCCCATGTAATTCTGAAACAGGTTTGTGAGTTTCTCATTTTAAAGGATTAATGCATTTTTTACTTAATAAAAAATATGCAGTGACCTTTCTATTTATGAAAGTTCTTACATTTACTCAAAGCTTATATTTGGTTAATATTGTCGGTACGTGTTTGCTCTTCCTTCAAGCAAATCTTGGCAACCATGGTTTGCTCACAAGTGCAATTATCATATATTTACTTAGTTTGATTTCGTACGTTTTATTAGTGGCACAATCCCAACTGAAATGCTATTTGTTCCTCCTCATTAGTTATCAGAAAAAATAAATGCATTGTCAATGCAGGGACCAGTGTGAGTGATGCTAGTATTTAAAGCAACCCCCCGCCACCAAAACAAAAGTAAAAAGAAAAAAAATTAATATCGACGTAGTCTACCTTATGCAACTGCTTACACTTACAATATAAGTAGAGGTATGAACGGCACAAAAACATTTCTCGTTACTAACAGAACAGGAATTAAGCGGTCCATTGAGGTTTTGCAGCACACAATTTATGAGCAATGCCAATGTTCCCTGCCAACGGCAGGAAGTAGTGTGCCCTTTATGCAGCCAAGTGAAAAGGGAGGGCGTGAAGGTCGGTGTAGTGAATATGAGCCTTCAGCGTGTCAGACTGTCATGCTAGAGACAGAAGATCACATCCCATCGCACACCAATATTTAGAGATGGCTTTTTAAAACCATAACCACGTTCTTTCCCTCACCTCAACCAAGCGTTTTGGTTATTAACCATTCCTTAACCATATTATAGCCAACATTAACAGACATTGTAGAATGTTGGCACAGATTTTTAAAAATTTGATGTGAAGTTTGTTCTCTGAAAAATGGTTATACTTTCCATATAGAGTCCTCCAGCTGGACCAGATTTATTTTTTTGTTGTGCCTACATTGTCTATTCATAAATCCAACAAAAGCCCTAAACTAAACCAAAACTCTTTTGTTGTTTGTATGTATTTGTTTGTTGTCTCCTGAGATTTAAATTAAAATGTAGATGTGATGATCAAGGCTTTGAGAGTCTGAGAAGTTTTGGTCGATGTACCTTGAAAGTGCTTGAATTCTGCTCTTACAAAGACATATGAAACTTATACCCTGCTGCAGCTGAGAATGTTTTCTTTAAAATTGTAGTAAATTAATAAATGGTTGCATATTGCCAATTTGCATGACCTCCAGTGTTGTCCTTCATACTCATATACCAAACACCATTTTATTATGCGGTTCCCATAAATACTGCCTGTCTTAACATCGCCTTAAATATGCAAGCGCCACTATTGTAAATAACAATTACAGTCATGATTACACTGGGCTAAACTGGGAAAAAGAGAAGGGTGAATGTAGATGAGAGAGAGAGGAGTTGGAGGGTTAGGGGTGTTTCCCAATATAAACTGCACCTGTGTGAGGCTGTGGAAGATAACAAACATTCAATTATCTGCCCCTGATTGAACGTTTGAGAGCTAGACTGTGTAAATACCGTTGAACTGGGCGTAGGAACATGCACACATTGCACATGCTCAGTGTGGAGCACATTGTCGCGGCACACCTCAGAGTAGTGACCAACATTTCTGAGAACACGCTTATTCATTACTGCACTCACTAAAGACATAATTGTGCTCTCAAACTCTCTACTGTGGACGTAGTGTGTGTGTGTGTGTGTGTGTGTGTGTGAGTGTGTGAGAGAAAGAGACTGTGAAGTATAGAAAGATAAAAATGTAAAGCTTCAATTGCTTTGGGCTGTTGACAAGGGTTGAGAAAAATGCTTTCCCTCTTGTATGAAAAAACAAAAATCCCAAATCCCAAACACACGCACGCACACACACATAAGTACAGGCAGTGATCTGACAGGTGAGAATGGCTTACAGCTAGGTTAAAGGGGAAGCACAATACATAAGCAGGTCACCTCTCCTGAGACACAGCAATTTCTCAGAGTGTTGCACTAGAGAGTAAACAACAATGCAACACAATGAATGGGTACAACCTTGTGATCTTTCGGTTGACAGTTTGTCCCCTTCTCGCCGCTGTCTTTATTTTCGTGCGAGTGTCTTCTTCATTAAATCCAGTTGTACGCTTCAAAAATCTCTGGCAGCCTCAAGAAAAATGGCAGGGAATAATTGTGTGCGTTATGTAACAGCAGTTAGTTGTATGACCTTTACTTTTTTTAACACTTTGTCCATGCAAATGGTTTCATTCTGAGCATTTCTGCGTGCTCGCAGAGCTTTGGAGCAGCATGAGTAAGACCCATCTTGACCTTGACCTTTCACTTTAGTGTGTGTGTGTGTGTGTGTGTGTGAGCGAGAAAGGACAGGAGAGCGACAGAGAGAAATGTATAGAGTCTGTGTACTTTTGGAATTATTAGACCAAACCACCTCTTACAAAGCAGCAAGAGGTTGTAGCGATGATTCACCTACTGTAAGAACCTGCATGTTTTGAAAATTAAACGGAAACTCGTGGAACATTGTGGTAACAAGCCCAACACCATAGAGACAGAAACACTAAAAGCTGCGGTGTGGTGGGATGCACTTCCAACAGGATACAGAACCCAGAACTAAGTTTTTATAAGATGCTGAAGCGAATAACAAATGATCCTATATTAAATGTTATTTATTGCTGTGTGATAAGATGGTGTTCGTTTTCCCTCATAATGTACTTCTCAAGATATAACACCTTGTTTGTCAGACTGCTTGCGATCTGTCTACTGCGCGCAAGTGCACTCTCAACATGTTGCTAACAATTGTTTGTGTTTGCAAAGGCTGAACAGGCCCTGCTCATCGAACACGTTTCCTTATAGATCCTCCAGTCAGGACCGTGTGCATTAATGGGCACCACTCAGAAAGAACATGGTCGAACAGGCAGGGAAGTCTGAAAGACCTCTTACAATACATCCATTATCTTCATCGTAATGCGGCGGCCACAAGAGCTGCAGCCCCTTGTGGAGTTTTGCCGCCAAACAATGGTTCCATTTGCGCAGGTCGATGAATGGCGGTTCTGGCTGCGATATTCAGAGCACTGCTTTTTGCCATCAAAAGGCTAGAGAATTTGAGGTTCAGGTAATAATAAAAAAAGACTCCAGGTCTGTCTTCATCACATTGTGAAGGTAAAAGCCTAATGACTAAGGTGAGGCCTTTTGCTTTTCCTGGAGCGCCGACACTTTGACACTGAAGCAGCATTTGCATTTCTGCTGCTTTGCTTCCAGTGTGGCGAAGTCTGACTGGAGAGGCAGAGTAACTTTCAGACGTTGGCAGGCTGTGATTAGTCAGGCATGTGCTCAGCATGCCGCTTATTCACGTATACATTTTCTGCCAGTTCTGACAAAAGTAATGTGATAATGGAGCGCAATGATGACAGAAAGCAGAGGTACTTTACTTGTATTTGGCTTTATCATTTTGAGAGGGATTGATATTCTTCCAAAGCAGAAACATCTGCGGAAGGCTTTTCTGTGTGTGCATCCTCACTTTACCATAAACTAATTAAAGCAGTTTGACCAATTGTCACATCATGGGTCAGTATCTTTATCTGATAAACACTGCTGTTTTTAGTTGACTTTTATTGCCCACAGTAAAAAATAGGCATCAGTATGTTGAATTTCAGCACATTTGAGAGCATCTATTACTAGGAACATGTTTCTGTGACTGTTTACATGTCGCTTATACAGTGTATCTGTATATATTTGATTTGACTTTTCCTCTCAGTTGTCAGCGTAACACTGTGTGCATTAGGGGCAACGTGCTCTCAGGTAGATTTAGAGAAAGGGGCAGGAGTTAATGGTGCTGGTTAACAAGTGACATTCCTTCATTAAGTGGGAAGACTTGCCTGAGTGGCCAGTTAGTTGGAGGACGTTACACAAGGTCAGAGCCTCTGGCTGCCATGGAACACTAAGTGAAGTCGAAAATAGGCCGAGCAGACAGGCTGAAAGACAAGATAGTTGCTGTGCTGTCTGAAAGCTTCTCTTTTCTCTGACTGGCCGGACATGATGTGAGAGGAGTTTGAAGTTTGGACTTTGGTCACCGCTGCTTTTGAACCTGGAGCTATTTCAGTCCTAGAAGGGGCACATGTGTGTGTGTGTATGCGGCAGGGTGTGTGCTGGTCCATGTATCTATCTAAACGGACTTTGCTGACTATCACCAAGGGGCTGAGGCGGATCCCCTTCTTTCCACAGGGCTGTGAGGGTCGCTAGCAGAATGGGAAATCAATAATGTCGATACGATGAGCATTAGGATGGTCAAGTGGTTTTAAAAGCCCCATTGTCATGCCACCATTTTCATAATGCAGTTTGTGCGTCCATTCTTCCTACAGTCTTCAAATTTCAGAAGGCTGAGGAAGACAGACAGCTGCAGACACAGAGGGACAAAGACAGAAGGAGAGAGGCAAAAAGAGGCAGCCCACAGACAATCAAACTGGAAGCACATTTCTGACACACGTCTCCTGTTCGACAGCCATTCACAGAAGCTTTCAAGATGAGATTTTCTTTCCAGACCATCAGCCCCTGGACTGAACCGCAGTTGTTTTCACATCAGTACTGAACACTCCGCGCAACTTGCCCTTCACCAAGAAGGCTGGCCTTTATGAGCAGGTCTCCCAATGTTACACTGTACAAACAGTAAACTATTTTATTTTCCTATCATCAAAAGGCTTGTCGTGTGTGCCCCTTTGAGCTCAGGCCAACATATCAAACGACTCTACTTGAAGGATAACTGAACGATTTTTACATGATTATTCTGTGAAGTCTCAAACTTGTAAAAAACAGACTGTTCTTGAGTAAACAACTTAGATGATGCTACTTACTCACCCCCATCATATAAAAGTAGTCTAATTCAAATTTAAAATCAGTCCACTACTGTGGCTTTTACAAAGTTTCACTGAATATTGTTCTGAAGCATAATCTGCACCAGTTGCAACAAATAACAGATGAGCATGTGTGTACCACTATCAGTCTCAGACCAGAAAATGTGCTTCGATATCTGAACAATCATCTGGGTCTATCGGGATTGGAGCTATACACTGGTGTGAAATCAGAGATAAGGGGTGTAGGGCAACCTCCTACTATCTCTCTGACTGTGGGAGACAGAAATGGAAGGTTAGTAATACAGACCAGGGCTCTGTTCTTTCAGTGTAGCTCATAATTCAGGCTAAGTGCTATTATTATTCTAAAATAATCCTGTTCATTCTCATCCAGCTAACTTGGTTCTTCGAATGCAATTGTAGGATTGATTTGTTGATACTGGTCGACCACTTGCCCCAATCGTCTTCTCCTCTGTTGCCTGGCAACGGCGTCGCGTCCGGCCGCGTCCACAGGTCCGCCACACCACACATCCAGAAGTTGTTGTGTTCACAGCAGTAAACAGTAAACGAGACCCTCAGCCAAGCTGCAGAGTATGTAATATAATATATATTTTGAATGGATTTAAGCATCTTGTTTCTTTATCTTTTTTCAAGCCATATACATAGCAAACCATATAAAATCCGTATAATCAAAAGAATAATTAATACAGCCTTTCTCCACCGATTCGGGTCTCTGAGAGGCTTCCCCTCCGCAGCACTGGCGTTCGTGACTCTTTGCTGCTGTTGTATTTTGAGCTGACTGGCTATGCCAAAGTGACAGATTCCTCAGAAATTAAGTCAAAATTATTAAAACTGGTTGTCATAACATGAACCTATAGTATAGTTACGTTATCCGGGAGAGTCCTGTGTTGCTGTTTTAAGTGACATTTGGATATTGTTTAAAGAAAACATCTGAAATGGGTTTACAGAATTGGGAAAAACACCAGCGGATCCTCCCACTTTACAATTCTATATGGAGCCAAGAAGCAGCAATTATGAGAAATATATGTCATGTAAGTAAGTTAAGAGACTATAGAAGGGCTCCAATTACCTTATTGCATTAACGGGGCCATTCCTCAATTTCTTTATACATTTTCAGCCTTATTGCACATGTTATTTGATCCATCTCAAAAAAGTTAAAATATTTCAGTTATGTATTACGTTGGTTCAAATCTGCTCACATTGCATTGTTGTTGCAGTATGACAGTATTAAAGCAACAATACTCACACCCTGGGAAAGAAAGACCCGGTGGGTAATTTGGTTTAAATTTGGGAGGCAAAGTAAATGAGAATGGCTTTTCTGTGCTTGAAGAACTACCACACTTGTGTCCTTGAGGAAGCCGTAGTTTCTCCAATGAAGCTGCTCAGCGTAAGGGCCTGTGGTTACGATGGACAGCTACCAGGTGTGAAGCTGTGAAACTTTACGAGTGTGAAAGCACGGCCTTGCCAGAAAAGAAGTATGAGTGCTCTGTAAACCTTGGCTGGATAAATAAAGGTTTAAAAACTGCCTGTGACAACCACACAGCACAAATGGTCCAGTTCATTATCGGTGCATTGTGAAGTCACTGGAGGTCAGCGTGTCGCCGTAATGAGCATCTGCCTGTAGCAGCCTCCTGGAGTGTACACTCACCGTACACTGCAGTTGAAGAGGCTAAAATCTGTGCAGAAGCAGCATTAATGGAGAGAGGATCCAGTGACATATGAACACTCAAGTCAGTTTAATGGACATTGATTTGCAGGGCGAGCGAGTTGAGGGGAGAGCAGCATAAAATTGTCCAACCAATGCTGTGTGAGTGAAATATGAATACATTGCTGGAGCAGAATACATTGTTGAATCCATTATTCCACATTTGCGTGCCATTAATTCCATGTAGAAAATGTTCTATTTTATTCACTGTGCCATGGAATTTTCTATATACGACAGTGATAATAACCTCTCCTAATAGGAGTGTGTGCACGCGAGTGTGCAAAGAAAGAGTGCATTGTCCCTGAAGTTTTCTCTTATCTCGGCGTGTCACACAAGGACACACGTGGCAACTAGTGAAGAAAACCCTGTAAAATGAAACAGACACCATACATCAGCTCAGTTTAACACCTTCGCATCTTTTAGCGTGCTTTCACACCTGTAGATTGGTTCCTATGTTCCAGACCAAAGGAAGTCCTATTACAGTGTTGCCTTTTTAGTTCTGGTGCGGTTCGTGTTCGTACTGACTTATTGCAAACTAACCAAGAGGAGCAAAGTCATATGACAGGTTCTTAGTTCACTGGACGGGTCTGGTGACTGTCATCCTGCATCATCATGAACAGGGAAATTTAATACCAGAGTCGGTCATCAAGGTCTTTACAACACTTTTTTTATTTTTTTGCACCATAATTTCTTCCTCTCACCACACTGAAGACACTGTGTTTGTGATTAGTGTTTAGTGTTAGTCCATCACTGTCGCTGAGCTTTGGTCAGATGACTTCAGTCCTTTCCCCGCATTCTTTTCTTTGATTTGGACTTTCGTACTGTTTACACTACACGATCTTTCCCTTTGAGATGGAGCACACCATCTAAGTTTCCTGACAGGCGTGTCAATACCCTTTACCCTGGAAGAGTTATCCATCACATGGCCCACTTGTGTGCTCTCTGTGAAGGGTCTCTGAGAGTGAGATTTATATCTACCTGATTCCCTCGCCACTTCATTCCCCCATTAGGGTCTTTTCCTAGGAGTCTGCTGCTCCATCTGAACAATAAAACAGGCAGATTGAAGGTCTGTCGCTGCTGCAGAGACTTAAATCACCCGAGATCCAGTGTGGGACACTATTATGATGTTGTGGATCCGGTTTGACCAGAGGACATTGGGCAGCTGGTGCCCCTGTAAATGATTGCTGGGGAGCGGGTGCTGATTATGGCACCATGCGGGATGCGGTTTGCTGTTGAAGTGCTTGGAGCTGAACAGGAGCAACACCTGACCATTAACAACCTCCTGTTGTTTTGACTGTGTGTGCGTGTGCTGTTTAAGTGTGTGTGTGTGTGTTTTCTTGGGCCCCCAGAAGGATCATGGTTAGTCTTTATGGAAGCAGTTCCCAGGTTAAACGTCTTGTTGAAACGGGTTTGGCCGCTGCCGCCCCACCTCCTTTCATCGCTCACTGTCACACACTGTCCTGGACAGGCCAAATGGCTCCCACACAAGTGGCAATTATAGCACTGCAGGTGTTAGATGTGTGTGTCCTTCTGGGATGAGCCATTTGTCAATACCTTCGGGCTGCATTATGGATTTCTGTCTCGATTATTTTTTGATTAATTGCTGAAACTTTTAGTCTATAAAATGTCGGAAAATAGTAAAAAGACAAGAAAAATGCTAATCGAAGTTTCCCAAACCCCAACGTTACAATTCTGGCGCCAGCACTTGGTTTCAGTTGCTAGTAGCAACCATCGTTGGCACAGTCCTATAGCAGTTGCAGGTTAAAGGTGCATTCAGAGAGTGAGCAGTTGCCGCCGCAGCAGGGTGCAATGCCACCGCGGCTCCCAGCTTCCCCCAATCCTACCAGCCTGTACACCACGGGCTGCTGCTATCCGCCAACTAGACGGGATTGTAGCTTAAAATAGAGGATAGAATCAAATGTAGGAGTTGTGTTAACGCTGTTTATTGTCCCAAAGTGCACAATGAGACTTTGAGGCTGAAGTTGGTCCAGTACCATTTCTCTTCATTGATCTGTCAGTTCTCTGCTCCCAATGTAAATAATTGTGCGTGTTCACAAGAGCGGCAGCTGACTGAAATGACCTTAACGGAAATACTTTGATTACATGTTTCTTTACGTTACTATCTACCATTTTGTCAGATCCACTGTGACCAAGCAAATGTTGACAGACGTCTTTAATCTACACCCTAACTACCCTTTACCTGTTTTATTAGGGCTGTTTTGTGATTGTTTATTTGGAATTTGTTAATTTCGTTTTTTGTAACATCTCGTGTTGTGGTCTAATGTTATTTCCAGTTTTCCTGTTCAAAGGTTTACGTCCTGTCGCTTGTTAGTTTTCTCTTCAGTTCTGAGTCTCACCGGTGCCTTGTTAACCACCTGTCCTCTGTTAACCAATCTGTTAACCAATCTGCCCCTGTTTGTAAAAAAAAAACCTGTGGTTTTTCGTGTCCTTACTTGCCAGTTCGTCTTAGTTTCTCTGTGTCTAGTGTGCCAGCGTTCTTTGGCCTAGTGTTTCCTTGCTTGCCTGTGTATGACCTTGTTTGTTTTGGATTACACCTTCGTCGTCTCCCTGTCACCACTCTTGCTTGTACGAATTGATCCTGTGTACCGAACCCTGCTTCTGACCAGTAAACTGTTTAAATCTCACCTTCTGAGTCTGGATGGTGTATTTGAGTCCTTCTCCTGCATTTGGTCTACTCCAGACATTACATTTTTCTGCATTTTTCCTCAAACAACTCCTCATTTTCATATACATATGCTCCTGTGTGTTCATCATAGGAAGATTTGTTAAAACTGAAACCGTTTGTGTGCAGTTCCCATACATACGTTAGCATGTGGGTCTTTTCAGGTGCTTGTGCATATTCTACATATTTTTTTTCACCTCCATATAAGAACACACGCATGTCAGCGTGACCTCAATTTCTCCACCGCACGCCTTCGTGCATTGCTGTGTGTGCGTGGAGTGTGTTTCTTTTGTCAGTGTCTATATATTCATATATATATATATGTGTGTGTGTGTGTGTGTGTGTGTGTGTGTGTGTGTGTGTGCGGTGGTGAGACCTTGTTGTCTCATCCCCTTTCCTTATCAAGAACAGAGAACAGTGAAGTCGAAAGGAGTGGTGGGGGGAGGGAGTGAATTCAATCAGCCTTGTGTGAAAATTGCCCGTGAGGCTGAGCTGAAGCAGCAGAGAGAGGGGAGGCAGCAGCCGGCAGAGGAGAAGAAAGACATTTGTTCATATGTTCATCAGCAAGAGTGAAAGAGGAGATGAAGAGCGAGAGAGGAGGGGGATCAGGAGAGGCGAGGAAGAGAGAAGTGTGTTCATATGCCGATTAGCAAATGTGAGAATGCATGTGGAGGTGATACAGAGAGAGTATAAAACCCAATAGGAAGATGCAGTTAGTAGGATTCCTTGAAGGGGGGCAAAGGGTTCAAAGAAAAGTGATTTATTCCCTTAAGTACTTTGTCAATTGCTCGTAATTAGTGTGACAATCCAGAGCTACGTTTGGAGATTCAGAAGTTGAAAGTTTTATAGCAGACACAAGCTGTTTAGGACTGTTAGACAGATAAAAACACAACCATTTGTGTTTCACATTAGATATAAATTTGATTTACACTGTAAAAAATGTGAAATTACACCCAATGAAAGGTTCACTGATTTTATTTAGTCAATAACTGCACTGGAAAGTGAAACACCCTATATTTTCACGTACTTGCTGCTCAGTAATAAATGTGTTCATGGACACTTTTTGTTCTGGTGAAACTGGAGCCATATGTTTAAAGATGAACAGTGATAAATTCTGCTGGCTGCTCTTAACAGCTTGGCTTCGTAGTCTTCCTAAAAGAGGGAAATCTCCTGTCTGCAGTATTAGCTGCAGAGAAATCCTTTAGCCAGCCGGCACTGTATTTGTAGGACGTAGCTGTAAAGATGCCACTCAACCTGCAGACTGTTGTTTGTTTGTTTACAGTCAAGGCCTCTTGCTGCCTCTCTGTTTCCCCCCCCAAAATCATGTTAAATTGCTCAGCCTTTCAACATGGTTGGCAATGTGTAATATGATTAATCTCCTGTCAGACAACAAAACTTTTGTTAGCTTTTGGGGTGTGTGGGTGAATTAAAGGGAAGTGTTCAACATTGAACTTACAGAGTAGTGAAGATGGTCAACTGATCTATTAACAAACGGCTATGAGCATTACCACTTTTAAAAATAATCATGGGATTGCACATTTACATGCTGGTCTACCTGCACTAGCTGCACCACCATTCTGCTTGCGCTCTATAAAGGAATTACTGTACTGTACAGTATAGTACAAACAGGTTATCTACCTGTATGTAGCAAAGGAGTGAAACTGTTATTTAGCCAACGACGCAGCAGCCAGAAGGTAGAGCGAGTGTCCGTTAATCACAAGATCAATTGTTCGATCTTTGTGCCACATGTCAAGCTGTCTTTGGGCCAGACTCTAAACCTCAAATGACTCCCTGGTTAGGCCAGTGCCTTGCATGGCAACTCACTGCCACCGGTGTGCGATTATGTGGGCGAAAAGAGAGGCAAAATTGTAAAGTGCTTTGGAAGAAAAAATGCAGTCCATTTAATAAGAGTGGAAGGTAGGAATGAAAGTACTATGAAAAAACTCTGGATTTATATCCAAAATTTGTCAATAGTTGGCGATTGGTCTTTTTTTAGTTCCCAGGTACTGACTGTGGGTTGTTTGGCCAGTGACAGTCCATCAGCCAGGTACAATTTAGAACATATCTCCTGGAGTTTTCAACTGCAGTTCTGCTGTTGTTTAGATGAGTAGGATCCTGCAGCAGGTGATGATAGACAGCTGTCGGTCTGGCCCCAAATATAACAGACAGGTGGGTGTGCATGCACATAAACAGCCTGAGACTGACTCCAACACAAGATGTATACAGAATATGTAGCAAAGCTTAGTTTGTTGTTGGGATATTTTGGATAATAGTTATGTTGCACATAAACAGGCTTCGATAAACTGTTAAAGCAAACAGCCTAAAACAAAAGGAAACAAAAATATAGACTCTCACTTGGTTGCTGATATGTAAACTTCTAAAAAAAAAAAACATATTTGAGTAATATGGATGCATTGTGTTTAGATTATCATCCTCAGGGAATTGTTAATTTTGTAATTTCTATTTTTGCGGTCAAAAGAACAATGTGGCCATGGTACATTAAGTGAAATTGGAGGGATGTGTTTTTTAAAAACCATGTTTTCTGGGGAAGGGCCCCTCGACTCCCCATGTATTTGGTGTGATGGACTATTTCACCCTGTGAAAGATACACAGAGGCAGATAAAGAAAGACAGATGGGGAGGAGAGTCAGAAGCAGAGAGTTGGGGGGGCAAATAGGTGGAAAGCAAGCAAGACAAAGTAAGGAGAAGAATGAAAAATGCAAAGCCAGAGAGGGAGGTGGGGGAGGAGGAAATGATATTGTGCAGAAGAGGGAGAAGAAAGGGAAAGACAGAAAGGAGCTAGAGAGAGAGAGAGAGAGAGTGGAGAGAGAGAGAGGTATATTTTCCCTTACCCTGACATGTAGGCATATAAGGATTAAGAATCATCATTACAATCACTGGTAGCAGCCACATTATGAACCTCATTTTACTCTGCAAAACAAATAAAGGTCAAAGCACTCATTCTAAAAATACTTACTGCTAGACGACACTCAGCTGCTCATATCAAGGCATATGTTTTCAGGTAATTGAAATGCTGCTGTAAATGAACACTTTCCTCATCCTGTTACCTGCTTATTTCTATTCTGGGTCAATCACACAATCACATTCATACTATAACCCCGTTGGTGCCACCTTGGGAGAAAAGGCAAGGGCCACGAATCTAACCTTTTCTACTTTGGAGCACTAGAGCTAAACACTAAAGAACTGTGACACTCCCGGTTTGTTTGTTTGTTTTTTCCTCTACTAAAGTTCATAATCTTTAGTTTTTGTTTATGGCCCGTGGGTCTCATTTTAAAACCTAGTGGCGTCACATAAATACCATATATTTAGATGTTTCTTTGTGAGGGAGCGTGGTTTGTGAGGGGTGTAATGTTTGCACCAGTCCATGTTGTTTTCCTTCTAATTTGGGTGACCCACTTCTGTCTCCAAATGTGGTTTTATTTTGGGTCATAACACAGGAGAGCACTCACACACAGACAATCACACATATCACATTGAGAAAAATGCAGTAAATTCCTCTCGGAGATCACAGCCTCTTTATTTGTCTCTATTTGGATGTTTTTCTCTCTGTCAGAGCGTCATTAAGTCACATCATTAAGTGCAGAGGGAAACTCACTTGTCATGTTAGTGCAGTGTGCGCTGCATGCATTAACGGAGGATCAAAGTTTGTTCTTAGGCTGAGTGATTTGACCTTTGCTCGCCTGCCTGATAAGATCACGCAGAGCAGATTGATATTCATAACACGGCTAATGTCGACCAGTATGTCTTAAGACTCTATCACAACCTGATACGCAGTAAGAATATGAAAATGACCGGACGCTGTACATGTGCCTGCACGTCTGTTTTTTTGCGCTCTGCGTCTCTCATCCCTGCAGAGCCTCCGGAAAAATTCTCCTGGCAGCTTCTGCAGCGATGTAGCTGAATTCAAAATGGGTTATACTGCGATTTTTGTTTTTTTAATTATAATTTATACATTTATATTACGATAAATGCAACCTGTTGTAAACATTTTTGAAAGCTTCATGAAATAGATGCAGTATATTTAAATTTCAAATACATATTCAACCCTCTGGACTGCATTTTCATTATAATGCATGGTGGGGCTTATGTACCAGTGATGTTGCATTTCTCTTGGGCACACCCAAGCTTCTTTCATGCCAATGTCTGTTTGAAATTTTGTGACTTGCTACAAACTGTGAACTTGAGTACACTGAAGTGGGAGGAGTGGCACAGCGAGGCTGCAGTGTTGTTTTGATGCCGAGGATTACTAGGATCTGTGCTTTGCTGCCCACCTGCGTTGGCATATTCATGTGACTATCCAAATTTTCAAAACAAACAGCGTGTGCATGAACAGCTCATGCCAAGAGCTCACAAACTGTTTGTTGTGGATTTGCCGGCCAACTTGAATTTGTCATTACATGCGCGTGTGGTGATCAGTTACAGTGGTCAAACGTAGAGCTGTCAGCATGCACCATGATTTTGAGCAACAAATTGTGGAGGTGCTACGTTTTCTATATATGTTTGAGATGTCCTCCTGCAGCATCCTCCTTGACTCTAACAAGATCAGACATCTCCTTAAACCTAATTTAATTTATGGTTCTCAATGGTGATTCTGCACCTCCCACTCAGGGACGTCAGAGTGCTGTGACACAAAGCACTCTGCCTTTAAAGGAACAGAAAACTGGTCATTTGCTTAGTCATGACTCATGCCAGGTCCTGCCACACCTTCTGGCAATGTTGCCTCCTAATTTAACCTAATTTCCAGCTATGTTGCAGTTGCACTATCCACCCCTGGGCACAATGTTACTCAAATGTCAGCTGCTGGGCCATGTGCACCTGCACCATGCAGCACTGACTGTGTGCCACTGATTCACCTAATGTGATCTGAAAAAATTCTTTGAAGAAGCACCAGTGTGCAAACACATCTTTTTCATCCATTTTTATCAACTTGCTGGAGCAGTATTTTTGGATTTTTTTCTTTGGTCTCTTATTGCTGCAGCAGGTTTCAGGCCTGGCATGCTCTGGTATCTCTTGGACTTTCACAAGTCTGACTGTGGTTAACTTTCCTGGTGTTTGAGCTTAAGCAGCCAATCACGGCTCTTTGTGGCCATCCGCTGGTCATCTTTCTCCCATCACCCACTGCAGCAGCCAGCAACAGAGAAATTATACCATCCTCCCTTCTGTGGCCGTATGTTCCTGTGGAAAGAATGAGGTTGTAGTGGAGACACATTTATGCCAGGTGATTCTTTTCACAGTACAGTCAGTTACTGTATACAGGGAGCCAATTGAGTAAATCAGAGGCTCTGTGGTTCAGCGGATGCTGATGTTCATCAGAGTGTGCAAGGAGAGGATCGCTTTTCAGCCATCCGTTAGGGAGAGACAGGGATATACTGTCCTGCCAATTGAAGGGTACAGTGTCTTTTCTGACACCCCATCCCCCATCACACTGGCTGCCTCTTCCGTAAGCCGTGCTGAGAGGCAAAGAAAAATGGGAATATGAAGTCTGGTTGACGTGGGAGATACACTTTATGGTTAGGCGGTACAGGTTGGGAAAGTGTAGAGGTGACTGTATGGCGATTATGTAAAAGAAGAGGAGTGCTTCCTATAATTTAAAGGAATGTGTGGAAAAACATCTACTACAGTTTGTGATAACATGATCTTTGATGTCATCTGAAATACATAGTAGCTTTACTTTAAATATTTAAAAAATAGGGATGGTGTGTCTGTGATTGTTTCCAGTATGCTATTAGCCATGCTAGCTGCATGGCTCTATGGATGGATATTCAGTCAGTCTATCTGTTGGTCCAACACTTTGGTCTACACTGAAATATCTCAACAATCATTTGACAGATTGCCGTGAAATTTGGTTCAGACATTCAAGTGCCCCACAGGACCAATTGTAATAACTGACTTTCCATCAGGTCAAAATTTGAATTTGTACTGCAAAATGTATTACAATGCTAATAAACAAATGTTAGCATGCTAACACACTATAAGATGTTGAACACGGAAAACATTATACCTACTAATCAGCAGAATATTAGCTTTGTCATTGTGCATTTAGCTCAAAGTACCGCTGTGCCAAAGTACAGACTCACAGAGCCGCTGTAACGGCTGGTACTGTACATGCTTAATAATAACTTTATTTATAGCACCTTTCAAAAACAGAGTTTACGAGGTGCTTTGACAGACAAAGCAAAAAGCATGATACACAGAAAGCAACAGAAGACAATAAAAAAAAGGCAGAATAAAAGATTAAAAATACAAATAAAAAGAATTATAATTCATAAAAGACAATATAAAGACGACTACACATGAAAGCAAGTCTGTAAAAATGTGTTTAAGAGGTTGCTGACTCTGCGAGCCTTATCTCCTCAGGCAGGTCGTTCCTGAGTCGAGGGGTCCTGATGGCAAACGCACGGTCGCCTTTAGAATAAGCCTGGACTCTGGAACGATGCAGAAGGGCCGAGCTGCTGCGTTCTGAACTAGTTAGGCTTAGGCTTGTTTTATCGTGGTTCAGAGGTCAAATATGTGGTCTAGCTGGTCCAATGTGTTGATTAACTACAGTGTCATAACCTGATTTGAATGTCATCATTTTGCTTCATAATAGCTAGCAGGAACAGGAGTTTCCTATGTCATATTTACTCATGTTTCTTTAAATACAACAAGGATTCCCTTCTGCAAGTGTTAGCTAATTAGGGAATTTGCAAAATGAATACTGCAATCCATTTACACAAAGCCTAGTAGTTTATGCTGTAATTCAGGCAACACAATAGCTTTAGCGCTGGAGTCGGGGAAAATAAATTAGTGCCGTAAGTGTAAATGAACTCACACCTGCACGCTTGTATAAATAACGTTTCCGGTCGTGTGTGTTCTGCTGCGTGTGTGCGAGACGTATCTGTCTCCTTTTGCTGAAGAGCCGAAAAGTGGTCTTGGAAGAGAATTTCATTTCCTCAGATCAAACTGGATCATCATAATCGCACAGTAACCTGCCCCGCTCCGTAGTCCCCGCTGCAGGCTTAGCCGTGAAGGGAAAGCTCCCTATCCAAAACCCTCATTCTGCTCTGTGTACAAACACCTAATCCCATTTGTGCAGAGTTAAAATAACTGTGCTCCGCTCCACTCTGACACCTTTTCAGTTTTATTATGGAATTAAGAGGCACTGGGTAAGAACAGCATTGCATAACCAGCAGCTAACACATTATAGCTTGTTTAAATATTACATGCATCAGAGCGTGCGGCTTATTTAATATTTGTTTGGGTCTTGTACAGTCTGTTAATAATAACTGACTCACGGAATAAATCTGTCACTCAACAATAAGCTAGCAGCTCGTTTGCCAGAGTTCCAGCCAAGCTGAGCTTCTAAGGATACATCTCTGTGACTGAATTATGAAATGATTAAGAACCCCGAATGGAGTGTTTATGCTGCAAGAAAAACACAGGAGCCTTTCTTTTCTGCATATTGTCGCCCTTGATGTGTCCTCGCCTTCTCTCGATTAGTCTGTTAGCTTTCTCCCTGTAAACCCCTTCAATTAGTCTTTTTTTCTGCGGTACATAACTTTCTTACTGAAGTAATTGGACTCAGCCTGGAAGAGTTTTGGCACAGGCCCAAATGAGCACAAACCTCAATAGGAGCCCTGTTGAGAGACTGATGAAGTTTGGGTGCATTTCTTTTCTTTCTTTCTTTCACAAGCCAACGCCAGTCTGTAAGGACACGGCACAGACCAAACAAATCAAATCCAGGGGATCGTTAGACTCTTCTTAATGATGTCAGCCTTGTGGCATCCAGGCCTTCTCATTCAGACTTTGCACAGCTCACAGCCTTATTTATAAGCTTCAGTACTCCTCTCTGTCCATCAGCAATTAAAGGAGACAAATGGCCTTTTCGTGCCTCTGAGGATGAACTGAAGACATTTAAACATAATCCAGGTATTCAGTTTATACGTTTGATTGACAGAAGGCGCAAATAAATGTAGAATGAAAATACTAATAATAGTAATAATAAACTAGTAGTAGCAGTAGTCTGTCAGCTAAGGCAAGGAGTGCTTTTGGATGTGTTTCAGCCCTGAAAGAAGACGCACAGAATTTGATTTAGTAAAAGAGGCCCCATTTTTGCCTATACACTATACAGCATTATTTGAAGGGTCAACGAGCTGGCTTTTAACAACGAAAGTATCGATCCTGATGGCATTTGCTGCAATCAATGCCTTCCTGGAAATAGAGGGTCTGTGTGTGGTAGGACCGGTGGCTGGTTTGTCACTGGAGAGTTTGAAAAACTTGGCGACCCGTGCGGATCATGTAGATTTGCAGCTAAGAAGGAAAAAGAACAAAGAGACTCCTTCCTTAGCAACCAAAGTTTACATAGAAATAGTACATTTGAAGGCAGCAGCATCTGAGTGTCTTGAACCCTAAACTGCTTCTTGCCTTGGATTTATATATTTTCCAAAATGTCTGTTCATATCGTTTAATTCAGAGTGAGTTGTTGAGTCCCGTACAGTGAATTAAAGTTTTGCCCGAAGTCTTGCTTATTGTTTGGTTGGAGGTGAAAGGAACAAGAGAAACATGGAAATTCAAGCCTAAACACACACCGTGGCTCATACTGCCAACAGGGTATTTTGAATTCATACAGTGTTGGCCATAACCGCTCTTTATTCAAAACAAGACCCCATGGAATTGGTTTGGGTGGCGGCCTCTCTAAACATGAGCTACAGAGATAAACGTGTGTGCCAGTGAGAGTCTGTACATCTTTGTGTTTGTGTGTGCGCACGTATTGTTTGCATACAAAACAATAACTCTTCACCAAATATGAAAGGTGCAGCACATTGAATATGATGAACCACACTCCAGAAACATCAACACAGTGTCATGAAGAGGAGACAGGACGGTCGCAGGCTCGGAACAAACAAGCCGCAGCAGAACAGCTGACTATTGTTGACAGATAAGTTGATTCAAAGTGAATTTTCGGTCAAGAGGAAAACTTGAGCTGCAATATTGCCACATAGGCAGCATGACAACAGTATGAAAGATAGTTCAATTTGGTCTAGAAGACTAAGTCTGTCTTACTGAATCCCATTTTGGTTGATTAATGCCCCCCTGCTGTCCCCTGTGCAGCGCTACAGAGCAAACTGCCGCAGCTTCTCAGTTCCATATGTAATTGAGTGTGTGTTCTTCATGAAGCTGCAGTGGCCATTAATTAAGCACATACAAAGCAGCACATTAGTTGTGGGACAGGTTAGAAAGCCTACTTGCAGTAATCAATTAGATGATAAATAATGAATGAAATCTCCCCATTCGCCGCCTGGGGAAATTCAATTATTCATCATCCTCACTTCTTCCCTGGAGGAACCTCCACGTCTGTGTAACAGCTCAGGTAAATTATTGACATAACATCTTCACCACAGAGGACTGCAGGCTAGTGTGTTGCGTGGAGAACCACCAGCCACAATGCAGACGTTAACACATACAGTACATTGGTACGTAAAGACAAGACCATGCACACATTAAAACGCACATTATCTCGATCCCAGGTGGAGGCGGTAATTGATCTGCTTCTTCACATTTAGTGTAACACCACAAGCTAATGGGCAGGGCCTCTTAGCAGTCATGCAAGAAGAGATTTGGAAGCACTCCCCTCGGAGCTGATGATTGGGGAGGATGAACGGCCGCCAGGGCCGGGCCGGCTGCTCCTCGCTCTTCCTCACCAACAAATAGCCCCTTCCTGACTTAAATGTATCATCACGGCTGCAATGCATGTCCTTTTGCTCGCTGTGTGCATAATGGAGCCCAGTCTCGCTGCTGCTGACACGTCGTTTAGCCATCAATCAAAAGGACATGTCCATACACGGTTCCTGAGGGGTGCAATGATAATATACTGTCTATACTGTCTAGTGCAAAAAATTATATTGAGTTTCTTCTTTATCTCTGTGGTAGCATTACTCCATGTCCCTGCCAGCTGAAGTCATGGCTTCTTTCTCCTCCCCTTTGTATTCTCCTGGAATGGGGCTATTCTGGGCTGCACACATAGTCAGGTTGCCCTGGAATAAAGGAGCCGGCTAACAAACGCCACCTGAGGTAGTTACGCTTCACAGTGCGTCTGAGGAAACGGGACGCAAAGCAAGTGTCCCCTCTGGCCTGTGGGAGAGCCTGTGTTCGCAGGGCGCCTTCGGCTAGGGGAGTTCATACATCTTAGTGTTTGGGTAACAGAGTTTTTTCCTCTCGATCTCTCACTCTTTGCTCTGCCTCTGTAGGCAATTGAAGGCCACATACAGTACACCACTGCTCAAACACGGTCTTGTGAACCGAGCAGGACAAATTTCGACCCTCTTTCAGTCTTTACAATGACCATTCTTTTTCGTTGTATCCCCTGAATCTGACTTCATGGTCCCTCGTGGCTGCATGAGGCAGAACCATCCACACAGAGACTCTCCAGGGCTTTTTCCAAAGAAAGCCTGATGATAAATCATAATGCTATTCCCACTTTGTAAATTAAATATTGTTCCTCTTCAATGCTTGTTTTTAATCTGCCCTTATGAAACCCATTGGTATTTGTTTTTTAGTTATCTGCTGCAGTCAATCAGGATGAAGGGATGAGATTAAAGAATAGACTTTTCTAGTGTGATTTCCTATGATTGATTGCTTTCAGGCAATTGGCAGATGGAATTATGATTCCTACAAGTGAATGCATCCTCTTGATTTGATTCTCTGTATGAAATGCTTGTATTACTCACAATCCCATGGCGCAGCTGGTGTCGTAGTGAGCAGCAAGGCTGAGTATGGCCATCAGTTGACTGATGGCTCGCTGCCGCTGCTGCTGCTGACATGCAGCTTGTGTCATACGGCTCGTGATCAGCCTGTGTTACGGCTCTTCAGTCAGTCACTGTGGGTGGTCTGATTGAAGTCAGAGAACACATTTAGTTATGGTAAGCACTTTGAACGATGCAAAAACAGCCTTCCCAAGGACAAATAAATGCAAAAAAAAAAAATCAATCCTGAGTGTTTTACAACTGTGCCTTGCAACAGTCAGTGCTGGGGTTTTCAGTCACTACCCACGGTCTGGGCTTACAGCCTGCCTGCCTAGTCATGCAGGAAATACAATATCTGAGCGGTCACGCTGTGCTTTAAAATTCCAGGGAAAGACTGTAGTGTACTGTACACATGTTCTTTAAAAGCAATTTGAAGCTTCACATTTACAGTTACGCATACTCACACAAGCTACAGCTCGTGGTGTTACACATGCTGCACATACAGGCGTGAATAAGATCAAAACACCCGCACACTTTGTTGAAGTGTGGAAAACATGTCCATGTAAGCCGAGCTGTACTGCAGTTGTGAAGCTTATAATGTATAGTGTAGTCCAAGTTTGTGTTGTTGTAATACTTTATTGCAGTATATTTACAGTAAAGCTAAAACAATGACAGCATCATTTTTGCTGGAAATTCTTGCAAAAGTGCCAAACATTCATTGGTTTTGGCGAAGTGTGAAGATTTGCTACCTTTCTTTGAGTTATGTGCTAACAAACTGAATACAGCTCTGGAAAAACATTTGTTCATTTTAATAGTAAAACCAGAGAACTGATCATTTTGCAGTGGTCTCATAAGTTTTTTCCAGAGCTGCAGGTTTGGGCTATAGAGTGTTAGTAAGACAAAACAAGTAATTTGAAGATAAACTATGAAAGGCAAATTACATCAATGAATTAAGAAAATAACTGGCAGATGAATCAATAATAATAATAATAATAATAATAAACTTTATTTATATAGCACCTTTCATACACGAAATGCAGTTCAAAGTGCTTTACAACAAAGATACGAAATGCACAAAGTGCTTAACACAATAGAA
>JAVQJF010005459.1:0-13551 GCA_036023855.1 Gadopsis marmoratus
GTTTGCTAACAAGCCAAGATGAAAGACCTGCATGACATTATCATGGACATTGAACGAAACAGGGGAACTTATTTGCTTACTAACGTTACACAGCTAAAACGTTTTTAACCACAGTAGCAGATGGATCAGAAATTAGACTCATTTTTCAGCGACAAGTAGCGCCGGGATCTCAGATGTCAAGACCAGAAAGAAATTTCGGGTCTCGTCAAACTGTTCGAACGAGGTCCCACATCTGACTTGGCCGTAAGCCAATCATAGTTTCGGCTGGCGGGGTGGCACCTGGGGTGGCCAATCAGATTCCAGGGGTGGCCCGTGCCACCCAAGGCCCCGCCTCTGGACACGCCTATGTCTCTGAGGCAACACTGGAGCCGATTTAGTGGGTCAGAGGGAGAAGAAAAAGTGTGTCCTTTTATATTCTGGTGATTTCTCGTAGGGGGGTAAAAAAAAAAAAAAAGAAGAAGCAAGAAGCAAATGAAGCAGATCGGATCGCCTGCTGGGACATGAAGGACAGGAGGGACAGGAGGAACAGGAAGCGGTGGGGGGGGGGGCACTGCAGGAGACATGATGTAATGCAACTAGCTGACTGATTCGCAGGGTTTCCACCTGCTGGGACGCACCTGGCTGCGCTGCTGCTTTCCTGCGGTTCTCACAGTTGCATAAAGTGGTTTGCGTGCACTTCTGTAGCCGATCTGAAGGGCAGAGAGAGCCAGAGAACCCACATGTAATAATGGAAGGTCATTCCCACAGCCAGCCAGTCTGTCTGTCGTGTTATGCGAACAACAGGCGTCTAGAGGTGTGTTTCCACGCGTGCCCGAGCCTCGAGGCCAGGCACGCACGCTGCGAGCTACAGGCGACTCAACGTGCTCGCAGTGACAAAAGTGTTCGGGTCGGATCCCAAGATAACGGCGGCGACAATCACCGCGATGAAGATGACGGACAGACCGAAATAAGTAGTTGGAGGAGAGTGAGACGATGCAGGAGCGGGGAGAAGGGGTTCGGGGGGGGGGGGAGGAGAAAAGAGGACAGCTTGATTCAGAGGCCGGTTCAGTTTGACAAATATGCGCATTTCAGTAAATACATCGCTATCGGTCTATTTCATCACCCAGCGGCAAGTCGTCTTAGTGTTCTCACAGGAGGGCGCCTCACCTCGGGCGAGTGTGGGATTTAAGTCTGTTGCAAAGCAAAGGTGCGTCTGGAAGATAAGGCGATATTTACTGTTTCCGGTCTTATCGCTACAGCAGGTCTCGTAACAAAGGAACAACACGCAGCGACAGAGAGAAGAGCAGAGTCACATGTGACGTGGATGAAAGACAGACAGACAGACAGACAGAGAGGGAGACGATGAGGGTCGTCTGTCTGAAACATGAACTACGAGCACCATCCGCACAGTAATTAACTGCTTCGAGTCGAAGCGCTCCCAGCGTCACCGAGCATCAGATTTTGATGTTTGGTTGTCATGGTGATGAAGAGGCCCGGCCATGGTTACCGTTACGTTGATAATCTGCTCACTGGGCATTCCTTAATTAGATCACTGTTGGATGCTAGACGTCCTGTGTACTCAGGGACAATATTTAAAGGTGTGTGTGTGCATGAAAATATAATAATGTCTGTCTTTACATCTGCATATATATCCATCTCTCAGTATGTGTGCCCGTGTATGTGAGTATATGAATTAAGCCTATATCTTCTATAGCTGCTGTACAAACAGTTGATCAACACGTGGTTCGTGGCCGTTTGGGGCTCGTGCCCGTTTGGACCGGGCCCATTGATTGGCTCCCGCTATTGCAGCGTTGTCGGGCGCGCGTGGCTGTTCATTTTCTGTCAATTCAATTTAAAGCTGGAGTAACTTCTGTCTCCTTCTACTGGCAGTGAGATGAATTACACCAACACCGTCGACGCGCGCATGTGACGTATGCCCGCACATGGTTCGAAGACAGTAACCCATTATTTAAATGTGATAAGTAAATAATAGTAAATAGTAAATATAATAGCTACAGAGCCTACTCCAAATATACTGCCCAAGAGCAGTCAATTCTTTCCTCCAGCGAGGAAAGCGACACCAGTTGTTACCCGTGTTTGTCGTCGCCCATCGTTTTCTTTCTTTGGTTTTTTTTTTGACTGTAAACCTTCCTCTGAACGCAGAATTCCTTTTTCTCTGGAGCGTCAGAAACATTTCTAATGCCACATTTTCTTGTACTCGTAGTTGCTATAGCCTACTCCGTCGCTGCGCTCCTTCATCTCTGAGCCACGTGGCGAGAACTGTCTACGCGAATCATGCGACGATCAAGGTTTTTACTACCGGGGCTCCAGCGCGGGAATGTCACCACATGCACCAGATTTAAAAACTCAAGAGTACTGCGAAATACAGAGGGATTGAACTGTGACCGGCTTAATCAGCATTTGGGGCGGCTGTGGCTGAGAGCATAGTACAGTCGTCCATTAACCCCAGGGTTGGTGGTTCGATCCCAGCTCCCTTGGCAAGACACATGGAACCCTGAGTTGCCCCCGGTGGAGGCCAGCGTGGCAACTGTGTCCCCATTGGTGTGTGAATGGGTGAATTAGACTACTGTTCTAAACTTAGATTACTGGTACAGCGCTTTGGGAACTGTTTTGGTTGAAAAGCGCTATATAAGAAAGAGTCCATTTACCATTGTGTGAACTTGTCTGGCATGAATGCGACAGATAGTCCCACACTAGTTCAAATTAATTTGAGTGGATTCAGTTGAATTATTTCGATTCTTTTTATTTTATTTGAGATGATTCAATTCAAGTCAGTCCAGTTCACTTCAATTTCATTTATTTGAGTTAATAATTTAATGGAATTCAAATGCGTGATTCCTTCACTCCCAGTGTAGCTGCTTGCGGCGTCCTCGAGGCTTCACCCTGGACACTGCGCTCCCTTTGGTGTGAAATTGACCGGCTGAGTGGTTGTCGAGAAAACCGGACGACAGACGTACGTACATGCAGGCAGACAGAGACCCCTTCCTTTACAGATAGATAGGCACTTAGTGCTCGCGGTGAGGCTCAATATGTCGACTCGTTAAGGACGCTGAAAATGCTCCGGTGTGAGGCCGAAGCTACTTCAATTCGTAGAGTTTTTAAGAGTCAAGAGTCGACGTGAAAAAAAGAAACCCCCAACAAAATGTGGTCATCCTTGACAGATGAGACACAGTCCGTCCTAATGCTGAGTGACAGTGGCCTGGATCACCATGACGCACACGTCACATTTGTCTCAGTTTGAGCTGCGTGGTCCCACTCAGATCTCAGCAGGCACGACGTTAGCGGGCTGGATATACTTCATTAGGCCTGTCTACGCAGCCCGACAGGTGACCGCATTGCACTCAGTGTGAATATTCATTGGTCGGAAGTTTATCTTTTAGTGTTTAAGAGTCTTATCACGTGGTGGAGGGAACTGTAGGGGGCGATTTGAGGGAGCGCGTTAATAATACATGCTTCCCAACATCTGAGGAATATCTGTCTTTTATAGTCCCCCACAAAGAGAAGTGGAGCTGCAGCAAAAGCTACTTCTCACTGGGATGAGAGAGAAAGAGGAAGCGCCCTGTCTCTCTCTGTGTGCATGCCTGCGTGGCTGTAAGCGTTTGTGTCTGAATATTCATATGCCACTGTGTGTTTTGTATCTGCTTTGCTTGAGGGAACACTCCCAGAGACACATGACAACACTCGCAAAGACTTTCAAGCCCACACAACAAAGATGCAAAATGATTGTAAGGCGAGTGGCCAAAAACAAAAAGAAAAAAAAAAACACAATTGGAGACGTTCAAGCTCATCCTCGGCCGTATACTATCATTACACGTATTCTCACACGCACTCACTCACGCGAGCATGTTCTGGAGCTCTGTGAGTGCGGTGTGTGTCTCCTGTTCGGGATTTGCAGAAGACAGCAGTGAACATAGTGCAGGATTTCTGTCATCATTGAACACATGGGGAGAGGAGTCTGCCTAGACAGCAGCATTGACAGATTGCATGAATAATTTAGGAACAAAGTGAGAGGCCTCATAGACCTCTGAATCACTACCAATGACAGCTGCCTGCTCTGACTTTGGCTCCTCTCTCATGTTTTTTAATGCATATTATTTCCATAAATTCCTCTCCTTACACCTCTAAGCTGTGTCGCAAAGAGCACAGTGCTGAATCTCGGACACGCGAGCGGAGGGGCTATGGCCCGAGGGACGAGGCAGGACGACTCTTAGCAAAACAACACAAGCAATAGCACTGCAAGACTTCACTCATAGTTCTCTTGAAGTAATTAAACCCTACGTGGCTAACCTCCTTGGCTATAGGCATTAGGAGGATGTGTAGGGGAGCTGGACCGGAGTTAAATATCATTACAAAGTTACTGTAGATGATAAACAGGACATTACACAATGATTTCCAAGGGATTCACACTTAGATCATCAGCGTTCTGTAAAGGGTAGCAGACCGTCTTTATTGATTTGCAGTTTTCTGTCAGATATAATTGGGGCATGGTGATTAGTGGACTTGTTGATTTCAGAAAAAGGAGGAGAAAAAGGGCTGGAGGAGAGACGGGACGACATGGAAATGAAAGCTGGTGGAGGACTCTTAAATAAAAAAAAAAAAGGAAATCGGTTGCTGCATTGCAGAGGTCCAGTATCAGTCAAAAACAAGCAACGCATCTGTTGGGTGTTTAAACTTTTTAAAATGCATACGCCGGCCAAACTCCAGATGTTTAACTAATTTACCATCGTGGTGCTCCCCCATCACTGTCATCAGTGGAGACAAGAAGCGCTTGTTACTGCAGTTATGCCAAATCATTATCCGCATTTGCATAATAATCACAACTCGGAAACAGTCAATACAGTCGTTTTCTTTGGCCAGCAAAAAGTACTTTACAAGGAGACGCAACTCTTGAGAAAAACATGTACCATGTACTGTGATGTGCCTCGTTTTTCTCAGGATCACATCCAGGCAACGTTTTCAATTACAACAGTACTTCATGTACTAGAGCTGGGCCTAGCTAGTACTGCACACACATCGTTATCTTTTATACTTCTACTCCACTGCATTTTGGACATAATGGCAGCTAAAGTTGCCAGTTACTTTGCAGCTCAACATTATACAAAGCCACCAAAGTGCTGCTTCCATGTTGATGCATCCGTAATAACAATCCCATAATGTAAAATAAAAACTCTGAATGTGGTCACTCTGTATAATGATTGCTTTTATTTTCATAGTGTAACTATAATTTGCTGTTGATACTTTTGAACTTTAACTGGTGACGGAGTAGATTTATATTGTGGTATTGGTACTTTTGCTTAAGTAAGGGATCTGAATACTTCTTCCACCACTGCATTCAGCTCAGGGACAATGAAGCTCATGATATATTTTTTTCATTAAAGCAAATGACATTTCTTTCCCCCGTGCTGGCTTACTTTTGCTTAGCTGGATACATTAAAATATGAGCAATTAAAGGTTTCAGACTTTTGACTGGATCTTGGACGGACTGGTTGGATGAATGTCCAAGGAGATGTCATTAGTTGAGCTATTCTCTGGTTAAATGACGTGGGCAACAGACTAATTATTTATTGGAAACCGCATTGAGATCAAATTAGATCTGTTAGAGACTCACAAAGTCACTACATTACCCAAATGTTGAAGTTGCTAGGCAGGCGGCAAACTTGCCCACTTCACTGCACCTTGTTTGAATTTAAGCCAAACTGCAGGGGTTGATTTACTCACTTGAGCTCATGATTAAAGAGGGTTTAAAACCCTGTCTGGAGTGTGTGTGTGTGTGTGTGTGAGTGTGTGAGTGTAAGTGTGTCACACAGAGAGAAAGAGGGCGGAACATGGAAGTCAAAAGGCTGCCAGCCAGTGTTTGACTCGATGTTAACTTTGGACAACTTGCCCCAAGAGCAGTGACTTCAGAAGTGCACACACAATGGAACCAAAAACAATCAAGGTACATACAGCCTAAATCCCACGAGGCAATCTATAATCCCCGTAGCCTTTATTACATTAAGGAGTGACCTTTTTAAAGTGGATTTAAAAAAATAAAATCACCAAATCCAGTGATTTTTAAATGGCCTTTTTGCACTCGAAGTGATTAGACACAGCATTCCTGTTCGCCATGTCACGTTCGGTGGGACTGGCAGGCAGACCTACTGTAATCTGCATTTTCAACCCCCCCTGCCCTCTTTCAAAGAGGAAGTTGAAGGTTTATTAGAGTTGGTGGCCTGTGATTGTGTTTTAATGAGAGAAAGACTGCGGAGGGGAGATAAGGCACCCAGTTCGGGCTGAGAGGTCCTCGGTGGGATTAGAATAATCATCAGAAAACGCCATGTCTTTAAAAAACACACACAATGGAACAGGCTGCTCCTGTCATCCTCCTCTCCTCCGCCCATTCATCCCTCCATCTCTCCATCCCTCCACCTCCAGCATTAGTTGGCCAATTGACATTCCAGTGTGAAGGTCCGCTGCTTGTGGTGGAATGTGACATTTCCTCTCATCGCTCTCTGTGCAGAGCCAAGTGTGCGGTTTAACAGATTAGATAGGGACAGTGAGAAAACGTGAAGATGAGGGTGGTGGGTGGGTGGGCGGGGGGGGTAATGTGAAGAGAAGATGAGATCGATGTGAGAGAGGGGGGGGTGCACAGGCAAAGAGAGAGGGACATGCATTCAAGGGCTGAATTAATGCAAACTCATGATAACAAGGCATTCAGATAAAGGCGGCATCATTAGCCATCATGATTTCAGTATTTCCGTGTTCCCTATTTAATGTCAACAATAAACTTCCAGGCTTTGAGTTGCATTATGGAAATCAGCAGTGTAAGTGGGATAAATACCATAGTACTTTTCATTTAGGCTACCTGTAAATGTCACATGTTAATGCGACATTAAGAGTCATGTATCCATAGACAGCAGACTGTGATGCAGCGATGTTTGTATACTTGCTTTACTTCGTGTGTATCTGGAGGATTCAATTAAAATGTATGTCCACTGCGGGATAGATCAGCTTCTGATTTTGCACAAGGTATAAACTTAACAAAACAGAATGACACTCGTGCCAAAACTTGCGTGAAGTGATTAATTTTTTTAATGGCCACTAGGGGCAGAAGAAACAAGCTCTAAAGGCAACACTGACACATTATCGCCACGTGATGCTGACATAGTGAACTTGATGGCAAAAAGTGGCCTATTTACACGTCCAGCAGGTACAGAGCAACGTTAGCATTCATTTGAAGTCGTGTTTGTGTCCACCTGATGAATGGAAGTCCAACATTCACTCCTCTCTTAGCTCTGCTTTGCTCTCCACCAACTCCTGAGGAAAACATGTGGCAATGATAATGATGTCTTTGGATTGATGGTAAAACAGTCGAGCTGGGCTGGAGATAGTAAGAAAGTACAATGAAGTTGACCTTCTATGGAAGAACCCAATGGGAAAAGGAAGGCTCCAGTTGGACCTCCCCAACTTTGCTTTTAGATAATCCCCAAAGAGAAGCTGAACCTGTGCTGGAGGTCCTCAAAAAATCCCACCTCACCACTTCATCTGAAGAGCTTGTGTGGGATGTGTGAATATTATTATGTGGCTACCTTGCCTGTGTGAGGGAGTAAAAGTTCAATAGGCGTCTGAGAGCTGCTACAGTTATATTTAGTGACATCACCATCACCGTTTATGTGTCCTTTTCCAGGTCCGATCTCACTTTTGTACCCGCGCAGAGAATTCTGATTTGTCATTTATAATGTGGTCCCATGTTAGCTTAGCTTCTGCCGCTAAGATCTGAGCAGGAACCTGAGAGGGATCTCAAGGTTTCGGTAATCGACAGGCTGCAATTTCACAAACGAAAGGTGTTTATCACCAAAACACAAAGGTGCCGTGGAGGGCGTCGCATGCTTATAATTCCAATTATCAGACTGCTAGAACCTGGCTGTGATAAGGTCACACAACCCTGCATGTGATGGGCACATGTGAACTCTGTTCAACTGGAACTCCCCCGTATTTACTGCTCTTTAATTGCTGTTTAAATCACAGCGGCTAATCTGAAAGGCTTTGCCGGTGTTGATGTGTGTGTATACAGATTGTGACACACACACACACACAGTAGTTTGTGGCCTGTCTCTACAGGGAGAGTGGATTATGTTTCTGCGCTGTCATGTGTTCTGACATTCCGAATGGTATTAAACTTCAACAGGCTGAACTCAGGGTTCACTGATTACTCTTACTGGGGCTCAGTTAATTATTCAGGGTTCACTTCACGACATGTGTTTACCAAAATCACACCTGCACGCTTCACCCACTGCTGTGTGTGCACCTGCACATGCACTCACACACAGGCTCACACACACACACAGTTGTGTGAGTTACTTACACACACATTTAGATAAATGCATTCGTCTAAATGCGCCGTGACCGCAGTAATGCAGTTTAGATAATGCAACTGACTTGGCAAATTTGATTTGTGTGCCTACTAAATATGCATTGGGCCTGCGGGAAAGGAGAAGGCTGAAATTTAGGGGTTTAGAATGTTTCTATAGTGATGTGAGTGTCTCTCCAGTGAACTCTGACACAGAGAATGAGAACAGAAAAACAGATTGCCCACTCACAGTTCCCAGCGAATACACCGCCATGCACTGACTGGTAGAATGAAAAATGTCTCCCATTGTCAAAACACAGATCCCTTTCAACAAATGGAAATGACATCTGAAGGACTGCTTTGCAGTGGAAAGATTTAAGCAGGGAATTCTGGCCTATTGAGTGGAATATTACATTGGAATGAAGGGTGTTTCCTGCTCCCTGGATTGTGACCCTATTCACCAGAGTGATTGGCTAGCAGTCTACCTGGGTTGTGCGGGGAGGCTCCCTAACTTTGATCACTGTGGAAAGCAGCCCTGCTCCATACTCCCCTCATCTGTCATTCTGTCTGTGGCAATGTCGACTGCCATACATCTCTCCCTCACTCTCTCGCCTGCTCTCCTGCTCTTTCAGTCTCCGGCGCCCGTTTACTACCTCCATATGTCTTCCCCTCGAGGCCGCCGTCTGCCTCTGTCCACTGAGATGGACAGACGGGGAGCGGAGGAAGAGGAGGCGCGTTCAGGGTGCCAGCTTTCCTTTAGCTTCAGGTCTGGCACCAGAGCAACTTTTCTGTTCCCCTCTCAACAATGGAGGAGCACATATCTCAAACAGGGACAGTAAATCTTGAGAGCCTCGGACTAACGGGCTCTGCCTCGTGAGTGACTGTCCCTTTCAGTCGGTCCCTGGGTGACCCTCAACACCACAGAGGCGTGGGAGGACCAATAAAGCACCAGCTGGATAATAACTCATCATAGCCTCATACGTTTTCATTTTCAGAGCAATATAATCGCATTACCGGTTCATCAATCAACAGCTAATGGGATAAGTGAAGCTTCAGACTGTGAGCCTTGATGTGCGTACTGACCACTGGAGTGCTGAAGCAATATTTAAGATGGCCCTGCCTCAGGCCAGAGTATCTGTGTCTGTCCACCTGTACAGTACTTTTTAAAAAAAATTTTGTTGGCAGGAATACATGTGTATATAGCCGAATACTGGAAATGTCTGGAAATCAAGCAAGCACCAAGATGGGCCTGGGGCGATCTCCGTGTATTGTCAATGTGTCGTTAGATGATGCCTTCAGATCTCCTGCTGCTGTGAGTGCCAGTCACTCAGACAGAGGAACAGCCTGAGGGCTGGATGGATGGGAGACGAGAGGCGCTACATGCTATTGGACGGGGGGGCCTCAGTCTTGCAGCATCCCTGTGGGCGCTTGGGCTTATGTGCACCCATGTCCATGTCTGTGTGCATGTGTTTGCTCATATATGAGCAGAAGAAAACTCCCACTCAGAAATGTGTGCAGCCACTGCCTGTAGCTGCATGTGGGTGTTAATGCAACACTCATATGGAGGAACAAGGGGCAAGAGGGGACAGGATATGTGATATGTGTGACTTTTGCTACCGACTGACTCAGTTTACTCAGGCTGTTGCGAAAGAGGAGCGAGCGTTTCCTCCCTGATGGCCACGAGACTTTTACTCCGTCCCTCCAACACGAGCTGGCAGAAGCACCGTCACCGCTATTGATTTGCTTTCGTCCTCTATTTGGAAAAACATGGCTCACCTGCCAACTGGAGAGACGCTGCAACAACGTTGGACCACCTCTCTTCATAACAGCGTCATTGAAATGCAAAGGAGGAGAAGAGCGGAGTCTGGCAACAGACCTCATTTAGAAAGCAAAGCGCCCACAGCAAAAATCAATGGTAAGCAACACCATGACACACTAAACTCAAGACTACCGAAATTATGACTTTATGAAAATATTCCCACAAGCTCTAGCACCTGGGTGCGCACACACACACACACACACACACACACGCACACACACACACACACACACACACATTACTACCATGTACAGGGCAGCAGGTAGTGTCTACTAAGAGTTCACTGACTACATTTACATGCACACTGATTTTCCACTATTCCGAATATGACAATATTACGAATCTGACACAGCTCGTGTAAAAAGCATATTCCCTTTGCATATTCCGAATTAGGCCTTATGCCGAATGTAACATTTTCCAATTTGCGACAAACGGCCTCTTGCTCATTTTGCGGACCAACAGTTTGCAAGGCTGCAGTAAAGACGCATGTGCAGCATTTTAAACATCATGAAAGACCTGGATGTCAGCAGGTTTTTGGACATGCGCACACGTCGCAACGCCGACTTTTGCAACAAGGTGGTTGGACGAATGAAAGAGGAACCCACAAGGCTAAAGTATTTTGCGAACAATGTGTGTGTGTGTGTGTGTGTGTGTGTGAGTCCACGCCTGTGTTTGTCTGGTCTCTTGGAAACCGGCCCTGTTGCTAATCAACTGTCCCTATTAGAGAATATGCTTATTAGTGCGAGTATGTAGCCCATGCGCGCGTGTCCACTTGTGTAGGTATGACGGTGCTGCTCATCAACAGTTCTCTAATGAGAGACAAAGTGTGTCAGAAATCTGCACCTGGACACAATTAACCAGCAATCACTTTTGATGACTCTCCAGGCTGCAACAAGATTTCTCCCTGTACGTTCTGTTCTTTCTTTCCGTCTCTTTGCTTGCATACTTTCTGTTCTCACTCATGTCTTCTTCGCCGCTGCATAATACCTCTGCTGCCTTTGCCATCATCATCATCATCGGTGAGGATCTTCATTACTTCGCTGCTGTAAGGAGTCTTCTTTCTTTTGTCACTTTGTCACAGTTTCAACGGACATCATAATTTTAGGACGTGATTTACTGGTCTTCCAGGACAGGTGATGTGTCCAGATTTAATTTTAGATAAGGTCTGATTAGTTGGACTCTTAAAACCTGGGGACATGATTTCATTCTACCAAGAAATATTTAATCAGAGGTGCGAGCTTAGAGCGCCGGTGCGTGGTGACTCCTGACGTCCAGTTTATTTACAGCCGCATACCAGACCTGCAGGACAAGAAGTTAGTACGCTACTATATGTCTGATGGAAATCACATTTATGTGTATGGCAAGTCATCTTCAAACTCCTAGTCATGAACAAGAATCTTAAATGCAAGAGTGGTTGAATGCAAATATGCTGTTCAAACACCTAGCTTGAAAAAGAGAAAGAAAGGGAGCGACAGAAAAAGAGAGAAAGAGCGATGTTAATTACACAGCAGGCCTTTGGTTGTCAGAGTGAGAAAGAGTGGGGCCTCTCCGGTGGTTGATGTCACTAATCATGGGGTGTGACACAGCATGACACCCTGCTATCTCTATGGAACACACACACACAAATACAAACATACACAATAAGCACTACGGCAGACCTCGACACATCCTATATTTGGTCGAGCAATAACACGAGACACAGATGCCAAATGAGTTTCCAAAGCCAAATGAATGCAATGCAGGTAAGGAAATAAAGAAATTACTAAGCAAAGCAGAGCACGTGCTCGTGCTCGTAGGCGCACTGAGGATTTGTCCGCCGCCGCCAGCTTCACTGACATGTCATGTGTTTGGAGTAATAACATTCTGGTGAACCAATATAAAAGGAGCCATGCCACACAAGTTTCATAAGGAACAGGCTGAAGATTGGATCAGCGTTGCACAGGTGCAGTTTTAGCGAATTTTTAAATGGCCGTGGATTTAAGTGGCTCGAATTGACATGGCTGTATTTCTCTAATTGTTCGCTAAGGTAAATTAGCTACAAAGCTACGGCTGATTTCCCGTTTCTGCGTCACTGAACCTCAAGAGGCATATCCTTTTCCCAATTTTCACACATTTCTTAAGCCCCACCCCCACCATCCACCATCCACCATCCACCCGTAGGCTGATGAGTTTACATTCTCCTTTGGGGTGCAAGCTGTTATCATCCCTCCCCACTCCTTGTTGTGCTGAGCTTGCTGTTGCTTGTGGGGAGTGATGAGGACAATCAATGCTGTACATAGTCTACATTTACATAAAAATCTGTTCCAAATGAGTTTCCTGACTGAATATGTTCATGCATCACAGCAAAACAGTTTCAAGTACTAATAGAAATATAAAGGCGTGACACAGATATTCATGTCAAAAATAGTAGGTTAAACATTATAGGGGAAGCAGCAAATGGTTTTCAAAGAAACATCAATACAGATCCAATAAAGTTGGTTTATGGTGAAAAACTTAAAGCTGCTCCAGTAATTGTTTATATTACCAATGGAAAAATAATGAGTGTGTAATGTGATGTGGTGTCCTGTAGTGACCAACCCGAAGGGTAATTATCACCTGCTCCTGCACTTCCTCTCAGCGGTACGGAGCATTTTAGTGTCTTTAAGCTCATTTCTTTGGCTTTCCAGACTGCATTGTTATAATAGTAATAATAATACTCCTTTATTAGTCCCTCAATGGGAAATTACAGATACGAGGCAGCCCCTCGTGCAGCGCCAAGGGGTAACTTTAGGGTTCAGTGTCTTGCCCAGGGACACTTTGACATGTGCTCACCCTCACTGCTGTCATTGGTGTTATTTCCAGCCGCAGCTCACAGCCAGTTTCACACAGAGAAAGCTGGCAAACTAGCCGGTGAACATTTATGGAGTATTTAGCTTCTAAAGAGCCAGAGATTTCCCTCAGGAGTTGGTGAAGACCAAAGGAGTACTGAAAGAGGAGAACATATTGGACTATTGGACTCAGTATGAGTCTAGACAAGTCTAGGCAACTGTTTTCGCCATATCAACTTCATAAGTTGTCATAATATGTGTTGTGTTTACAGCTGGTTGCACTGCCCTCAAGTGGCCAAATCAATGAATGCAGGTTTTAAAGTTAAAGACCTGAAAGCAACTTTATCTCTTGCCTGATGGCGGCTTCGGTGGAATCGCATTATGGCGAAGGTTTGATCAAATTTGCAGGAGAAAAAGCTAAAGATGTGTTTTAGTCCAAACTCAAACTGGTGGCTGAATTAAGTGGCAGAAATTGGCACCCGACCGGTCGAGGCAGATGACCGCCCACCAAGAGCCTGGTTCTGCCTGAGGTTTCTGCCTGTTAAAAGGCAGTTTTTCCTTGCCACTGTCGCATAGTGCTTGCTCATGGTGGAATT
>JAVQJF010005470.1:0-13320 GCA_036023855.1 Gadopsis marmoratus
GACAGACAGACACAGGGAAAGACAGACACATACAGATAGACTGACACAGAGAGACAGACATGGACAGATATACACCCATCGATAGACACAGACAGACAGACACAGAGACAGAAAACACAAACAGACAGACATGGCATAAAAGAAATGCATTATAAAAATGTCTTCCTTATTAATTCACTTTTCCTCCAATTTGATAGAAAGACATAGTCACATTACATATTCTAACATTTGTGAAATACAATATATCAGCATTATGATGGTTTACAACTTACCATGACATTTCAAGGAAAACAAAACAGAATCTGGGCTGGGGAGGCGAAGAGAGGACAGAGTGCATGCTCTTCAGACAATAACATGCGCGGGAAAAGGAGGGCGGAGAGAGGAGGAGCAGAGAAGGGGAGTAGGGGGGTGGGAGTAGAAGTCTTTTTATCTCTAGTTTCCCACATCCTGTGAACGGCTGCAAACGCGGCCACCCAATTTGAAAGAATGAGTGGAATTCGCCTATTCTCCCCAGCGCGCTTTGATGCGCAGCCAGTGGAGAGGCATTGTCAGGCAACTCAAATAAAGACCATAGTCCCGGACTTCACTTCAGCCAATAAACCTCTGTGTTTAATGTGAAAATAATCAGGTAAATGGCAGGGGGTTTGAATAGCTGGACTGCAATTGATGAACTGCTCTCAGGTTGTATAGATCACGTTTGAGTGTCTCAGTAGTGCAAAATGTCTTTATTAAGACATGTGGATTAGTTAGTGCAACCAACAGCAACAGTCTGTCTCTGTTTTCAAATGCAGACACAACAGGAGAAGAGTGAACAATTGTATAATTTGAAACAGAATAGAACTGAATAAAATACACACCCGTTTTAAGTAATTTGATGCATTTAATAAATAATAGTCTATCCGCATCTTCTATGAGTCAGTTTCCCGCGAAGGGAGCAGACGAAAGACGGGAAGGGGGGGGGGGGGCTTGGCTTTGAATTTGCATGCAACTCCAACTTGAATTCATAATTATTGCTTAGTCTCCCCCCATTTTAGCGCGTTTTTATTTCCCGCCACGTCTGTGTCTGGTCCTGCCGGTTATGGGGTCGGCTTTATTTTCATTCGGTGATTGACGTGTGTTTGGAGTGCGAATTTGCAGTCCCATTGGCTCAGAGAGCGGAAGAAGGCGGTGACATGGGGGGGGGGAGCGTATTGTAACGCCCTCTTACTACTGCCTTATAACCATCCTCCCCCCTCCCGCTCATTGTTTCCAAGAGCCGGTGTCTGACGGAGGCATTGCTCAGCACACCGATTTCTCTTTATATTTGGGATATTTTCTCAACTGTTTACAAACATTGCGGGAAACAGCCGTGGTCTCGCGTTAAATTTGATCGTGAACTCAAGTTTCCACGAACTTTCAGGCTGTATTGGATGATTCACCATCGGGTTTTTCTTCTATTCGGATGAGAGGATCCCTACAGCATTTGTGTTCCTCCTGCAACGTGGACATTAAGCTCTACGCGGGAGAGTCGCACTATCGGAATAAAATCACTGTTATAAACCTAAAAGGAAACGAAGACCACACACCATTGACCTGTGGTGGATACAGTCAAAGGAATGCTGCTGTCCAAGCTCAATTCTCTGGCCCACATCTCCACCGTAGACATGCCGGCGAAAATCCAGCTCCAAGTTCATCAAGGTTAGACGCCCTTTTTCCACTGTGTCGTCATGGAGGACGGGGCTGCAGCAATGGCTGGCAGCCTCGCTTTTCGTGCTTCAGTCCACACACTCGCTACTACTTGCTAACACCGCATTAGTATGTAGTACAGTAATATCAGTATGCGATATCTGCCTGATACTGCCATCACGTCTCTGTGGGTGACGTTGTTTAGGCTAGCTTAGTTGCTTCCCGGGTATTTACTGGCTGCGTTTATGTTGTTTTTTTGCAGTGAAGGAGAGGGAGGCTTTCGAGAAGCTTTATCAGGTCGGCGCGGTGCTGGGCAGTGGCGGCTTCGGCACCGTCTACTCCGGTACGAGGATAGCCGACGGAGCTCCGGTTAGTATTCGTTAAGTGTTATACGTATTGTATTGTCTTTTATGTTTTTGGCCACGTCATTTGACGCGGTCCCTTCTTTGCCCTGCCAGGTCGCCGTCAAACATGTGGCCAAGGACAGAATCTCCGAGTGGGGCGAACTGGTAAGAAACGATTACCAAATACAACGAAATACAACTGTTTTATATTATAATTAGTGCTTGTATTTATTTGGTATTGTATAATAGAGAACTACATTGTTTTAAAGAAATGTTGACTGTATTTTATTCGAAGTAGGCATTCTTTTAGCACGTGTTTATGTAATAAATACTAACGTTTGTATTATTTCTTAAGCCTAATGGCTCCCGGGTCCCTATGGAGATTGTGCTGTTGAAGAAAGTCGGCACGGGCTTCCGCGGCGTTATCAAGATGCTGGACTGGTTTGAGCGACCGGACAGCTTCATCATCGTGATGGAGAGACCCGAAAACGTCAAGGACCTTTTTGACTTCATCACAGAGAAGGGCGCCTTGTCGGAGGAGCTGGCGCGGAGCTTTTTCCGCCAGGTGATGGAGGCCGTGCGGCACTGTCACAACTGCGGCGTGGTGCACCGGGACATAAAAGACGAAAACATTCTCATCGACCTCCGCACCGGGGAGATCAAGCTCATCGACTTCGGATCTGGAGCCCTACTGAAGGACACCATATACACAGACTTTGATGGTGAGTCACCAATGGTCAAAACATGCTGCGATGTATTTGAAAAGTATGTTGTTGTCATTTTTAATATTTTATTTTAATAGAATAGGATATTACGAGCTTTTTAACGCCATAGCAATTTCAGCAGTATAGTTAGTCTTATGATTTGTGCCCTCAGACCCCGGGAATTCCTAGCTTGTGTCATTTCATTACGCACACACGCACACACACACACACACACACACACACACACCAGCAGCAGCACTGCCCTTGCTTTGGCGCCCCCCATTGGAGGGAAGCTGCATTTTTACAACTCAAAGTTTGTAAACAAAGTCGCATGTCAGCTCCCCCTTCCACACACACACACCCAGGTCAAGCTCCCTGGCACCTGAGCTCAGAAAACAGGCTCAGCTGGGAAGGCTAGACACATTGTTATTCATTTAACCCTGTCTGCAACGCTTGCATTTTCAATTTGACAAAATAGCACGGTTACATAATACAATGTGTGATTATAAGTTAGAGGAGATTGCATCAGGGCTTAGATATTTCTGGTAGTTGTGCTCATTTGTGCATTGTTATTCAATAAGTTTACAGTTTTTAAACATATCTTTCTATTTTTATTTCCTCCCTAAACAGGTACAAGAGTGTACAGCCCGCCAGAGTGGATCAAATATCATCGCTATCAGGGACGCGCTGCCACGGTTTGGTCTCTGGGCATCTTGCTATATGACATGGTGTGTGGGGACATCCCGTTTGAACACGACGAGGAGATCACAAGAGGGCAGGTCCTCTTCCGAAGGAGAATCTCCACAGGTAAATTCACATGGCAATCCATGTTATAGCTTTTGGCCACAGGTGTGTAATATTTCGTACTCAGTTTATTGCTCCAGACTTATTGGTTGTTCTCTCTCCTCCTCCAGAATGCCAGCAGCTGATCAAGTGGTGTCTGTCTCTCCGGCCAGCCGACCGGCCCTCCTTTGATGACATCATCAACCACTCGTGGATGCAGAGCACATCTTCCTCTGTAGTCCCTTCCGCAGTGCAGACAGAGAAGACGACCACTGAGATCAGGCTACACAGCATAAGCCACGAGCCCACCGCCTTCACACCCACCCCCATGGCCGTGGCACGGTGATGGAGGCAGTAAGTTCACTCCGGGCTGCTTGGTCCAAACTGGACTACAACGACACAAAATACTTGTGTAACAGACTTGAAGCAGGGGGGGCATCGCACCGGCAGATGGTCCAGACACAGGCAAGATCCAGGTGAAGGACTGCGCAGAGAAGAGGCCGAGGGCATGTCATGGCAGGCCAGTCTCTCTCCACCCCAACTACTTGATTTCCTCGGTCGTTGACCTGCATCAGTGTCAGAACACCATCCTTGCTGGCGACGGGTATTTAGCAGTCTGTAGGAGGGGGTGCTGTGTATGCACGGACACCTGCGGTCAGCAAATACAATATATGTGCTTGCTGTTCTGCTGAATGGCAAGGGAACAGTTATGTAACCTCTCGCTACACTGTGCTCTGCTCTCTCCCTCGATTCTCTCTGTCATAGTAGAGCAGGCAGAGCAGAGGCACTAGCAAAAAGGTGTTTGACTTTCAACAAAGTGCCTTCTGTGAGATTTTTGGGGGACCCTGAACATACTTGAATTTGTGAAAGCAAAATGGCTCTCCTTGACCTTTATTGCTCCTTACTCTGTACAAAGCAATGAGTTTGTTTGTTTATTTTTCTCTCATGGGCCTAGATCAGTAAAGCCTGTGCCATTTACAACCACTACTTCTACTACTCTAATGTCATTAGCAACCAGACAACCTCATAGCTCTGGCAGCAACCTGTGCAAACATGAAAGAAAAAAAAAATACATTGAACTTACCTCACTCTTTTTACTACAGCATCCACCTCTAATCTACAACCTCCGCTTCCTCCTTGCCTCGTGTTGTGTACTGTACACAAACACGAGGCTTAGGCAAACACCTTTCACATCCACCTGAATGCACACCACAATGCAATCTAACCACAACAAACTTCAACAACAAAACAAAATTTAACACTCTGCTCTTAACTTAAATTTATTTTTTTATGTTTAAACAGTGCCTCACACAGGTCTTAACATTTGGTGGGGACAAGAATTGTAAATAATAATTATATTTATTATTGCTGTGACTTTTTTCTCACACTCAGTGGGCGCAGAATCTATTTATTTATTTATGAGAATTTGGCTGTACATGGGTATTTCATTCCACAGTCACTGAAGGGCCCACAGATTATTTAAAACACAAAGATGAGATTAATTTTTTTATATCATATTTATGCCTTGAAATTTTAAAAAGAGCAGATGTGTTTGTGTGCGTGTGTGTATGTTTGTGTATATAAATGTATGTAAATAACATGTAAATAGTCCTTAAAGAACTTCCATCTTAATGTACCTATACATTGAAAGTCTACTGATGGTAACTGGTTTTGTTACACTGTTGCTGTGGGAGCAAGTGAATTCTGAATGTTTGTGTGCATGAATGTGTGTGAGAGAGAGAGATCTGAAAATGAGAAAATTCTTCTGGTTTCATGATTGGCTTGGATTGTTCAGTTCAATTTAGAATTGTAAATTATGGTAGAAGCTATTTTTATATGACTTCAATAAATATTTTTTTAACTATGACACCTGACTCCTTTGCATTGCTTCAAATAACAGTCGGTGATTTTGACCCTGTGTTGCTCGAGATAATTGTGCTATAAATGTGTTGTTGGTGCTGCAACGTATTTCATATTTCATGGTGAAACAAAATGTCATATACAGTATGTAGCAGTAAAAAAACAGGTGTGCTAGGATAGGAAACTAGAAAAAATGTATACAGCATTTTAACATATGGAATTTACTAGATCAGAAGGTTGTACAACTTTTTATGCAGGTTTCCTGTTTGACACCTTTGTGGGAAAACAACAGATATGGAGATACAGATGAAGAGATACGAGACAACAGGCTGGTAGAAGGCAGATGGCAACAAAAAGGGGCAGGGTGCTTATTTATATAGAAAACAAGCTCAAAACACTCCCAGAATTAACTTTCTACTACAAACAGCTATTTAAGAATGATAAACAGTACTGGCTTATTTTTTGATAGAAGACTGAGTCATGGATATTGTTTATCTGAGAAGGTACTTGATTGAGAGGAGTTCTCCAGATTTGAGATTTTGTGAATGTGATTCGACATGGCTGAATAAAAGCATTTGCACATTCACACATGGTCAGGGTTGGGTGTGGGTGGAGGGACCCAAACGGACACAGCCAGTGAACAAAACGTCCTTTAATGAAGGCATAACAAAAAAGGAACTTACAAAAACAAGGCAAGTCTGCCAGGTAACAACAGAAGCGCATTTAACACAGAGCCAGACCACACACAGACTGACATTAACCACGCTAACACTGACTATGACGCCACAAGGAAACAAGGAACTGAACACACTTAAATACACAGGACACTAACGAGGGGATGGACCACAGGTGAACACAAGGGAACAGCTGAAAACACTTAGATGATCAGGGACACACGAGGGTGGCAAAGACAGGACACAAACGCAGACACAGGAGACCAAAAGCAATAAACACAAGACAGGTAACAAACACATGAAAACACAGTCACACACAGACGGGACATGACACACATGCAGGAGCACAGGACAGTGCACATGGTTATCCCACAAACCAAAATTAGAAATATCAGGATTTCAGCTTTGTTAAACCCTATTAGCGTCTCTGAAGTATTTACATACAGCCCTTACTGTCTGCCTACACCGACCTACCACTGAAATTCTTCTCATTCTTTGTTTTTCATCATGAGTAATGTTTTCACTTTATTTTGCTGTATTATTCTCAGTTTTCTTTCTTTCCTTTTCTGGTGCCCTGATTTGTTTCTTGAAGGCGCCATAGCTGTATCTGACTGAAAGCAGGCTAGTACTACATCCGACTGGAGCAACTGTCCAACTCAGATCATCAGCGGTATTTTTTTTAAATCATCCTGGAAAATTGACCAAACCACATGCATTATGGGGGGAGGGGGCGGGTCAAACGGTATGGTTGGCTAAAGATGCCTGCTCTGATTATGTGTTTACATTTTCATAACATATTCTTTTGTATAACATTTTTTATTATAAAAAAATCATTTTTTAAACATTTAGGGGCCCCTACCAAGCTTGGGGCCCATGAATCATCCAGGTTTTCATCCCCCTTAGCGACACCCCTGATTAGAGGCCCCACGGCACTTGTCCCCTGTGCCCTTTGGTAAATAAGCATAATGTAGTTAAAAATAGCTCTATCTTGTCAAACTACAGCATTAAAATCCTGTTTACATGTTTATGCATCAGTAAGAATAATCCAACAATATAATGCATTAAAGGCACTTGTAATTTTGACTGATGACCTCCAGCAGGCCACTGGAGTGAATGTCTCTGACCAAACAATCAGAAACAGACTTCATGAGGGTGGCCTGAGGGCCCGACGTCCTCTGGTGGGCCCTGCACTCACTGCCCAGCACCGTGGAGCTTGATTGGCATTTCCCATAGAACACCAGAATTCCGAGGTCTGCCACTGGCACCCTGTGCTCTTTACAGATGAGAGCAGGTTCACCCTGAGCACATTTGACAGAAGTGAAATGGTCTGGAGAAGCCGTGGAGAATGTTATGCTGCCTGTAACATCGTTCAGCATGACCGGTTTGGTGGTGGGTCAGTGATGGTGAGAGTATGCAGGTAGTTCCTGGAGGATGAAAGAATTGATACCATTGACTGGCCCCCATGTTCGCCTGCCCTAAATCCAATAGAACACCTCTGGGACATTATGTTTCGGCCACCAGGTTGCACCTCAGACTGTCCAGGACCTCAGTGATGCCCTGGTCCAGATCTGGGAGGAGACGTTCCTTTAATTTTTTTTTAGCAATGACGGGGAAAAACATACTTAAGAAACTGGTGGCTCTTCCCACTTGCCAAGTTAGTTGAGATGTAGGCAGAACTCAGATGGATAGCTCCAAACCATGGAAAATAAAAGCAGAACTGTATGGCTAGGCACCACTACATCCATAAAATATGAAGGAATTCGACATATCTACATATTTACAGCCATAAAGTTTGGAAAATCCTCATGTTTTCAAGGTTAGAAATAAGCTTGATCTTTGAATATACTCCTTGAAAAATGTTAACCAATAATCTTTTAATATTTGAAATGAAACACTCTTGCTATCATACTTGTTCATTGTCTCCTGGCATTCATGGTAAAAATTTAGATGTGGTGATCAAGGCTTTGAGAGTCTGGACACTTTTGGTTTCTTCTTTTTCTTTGTTACTCCTTCACCATCACAAGTGAATGGCGGGGAGAGAGAACACTATTCTAACGCCACCATTGTTGGAACAAGTTGCACCGAAGTTTGCGGTCCAAGTCAGTGGAGCCACTCATGCTCAAAGATTTGCCTCACCAAAATATATCCTGAAGTTTCCAAGGACATGACCATCAAAACATATGTGATTCTGGATGGTTAGAGTCACCACTCATTAGCCAGACCAGAGTTCTTCAAGCTGTTTAATGTAGAGAGCAATGTATTCTCATATTGCCTCAGAACATTCTCTGGCACCGTAGAAACATCTGTCAAGAAGGCAGAAGAATTCCAAATTGAGTTGATGGATGGCAAAGTTCTCATCCCTCTCCCACTTCTCATCAAGTGTCATGATATCCTGAACAATCGGATGGAGATTCCTAAACCAAGTGCATTTCTGCATCAGCCTCATCCCCATCACATTGCCAAGCACATTCCAGAACTGGACTCAGAAGCAGAAATACTCCTGCTACTTGGAACAGATGTTCTGAGAGCACACAAATTAGGCAGCAGGTCAACGGACCACTCAGCGTCCCCTTCGCTCAATGTCTGGTCCTAGGCTGGGTGGTAATAGGAGAGGTGTGTCTGGGTAGTGTACATAAGATGACAGTGGTCACCATTCAATCCTCCAGCCCTGCACAAGTTTTATGCATGTCAAGGAGATGCAGCAAAGCTTCAACAGGCCTTGCAAGGCAACAGTGAGAATATTGGGGTAGACGGTGTTCAATCGAACTGCGCACGACAACAGACCTGCTCCATCAATGGAAGACACCATCTTCTTAAAGATAGTGGATACAAACGTCTACAAAGACGACAATAAAAACACCAGCCTTTGCCGAACAATAAAGATCATCTGGATATATGGACACATCCAGCTGCAGGCACTTAGAGGCCCTGCAAAACAGCTCAGATCCAATTGTGGCACCAACTTTGTTGGAGCATGCAAGGAACTTCGGTGAACGAAACAGTGCAGAGGCACACAGGGATGTAGCTGGGAATTCAATCCACCACATGCATATCATGCCGCATGATTGGTGTTGTCAGAAGAATCCTGGATTCAATGTTTCTTCAGCAACATGCGCTTAACCCACAAAGTGCTTTGCACACTCATGGCGGAAGTCAACAACTATCATGAATGCTCGACCACTCGTACCCATGTCTATAGGCCTAGAAAGACCCTTCATACTCTCACCATCAATGCTTATTACACAGAAGAGTTCCACTTTCCCCTGGAGACTTCTTGGACAGGGACCTGTGCACAAAGCAATGGAGACAAGTTCAGGCTCTTGCAAGCCAGTTCTCAACCCACTGAGTTACCTTCCCTACAACACAGACAGAAGTTGGCGATGCCTCGCAGAAACCTTCGAGTAGGAGATCTAGTCCTGCTTAGAGACAAGCAGGTCACCCGCAACTGTTGACCCATGGCCATGATCATTACTACGTTCCCTGGAAAGGATGGACACGTAAGAACGGTCGAGTCAAAGACAATTGACTTGGGCAATGTAAAAACCTGTTTCATTTTTTGAAAGCTGCATTACATATTTTTAAGTTAAACAAACTTGTTTGGGCATGTGATGACATCACATCCGGTTTTGTCACATCCTGTGACATGATCGTGGTGGAACCCAATAGCAGGATCACAGGGCCCCCGATGGAGGACACCAGGATGGGCACAATGAAAAGCCCAGACAAGCTGAGGATTCAAGATCCAGGCACGCGGCACCCTCAGGACCATACCCCTCCCAGTCGACCACATACCGGAGGCCACGGCGATGAACATCAAAAAGGCGATGCACCGGCCACACCGGGCCGCCAGCAATGACCCGGGGGGGAGAAGGGGAATCTGCCGGAGGGCACAATGGACTGGACACCACAGGTTTCACCTGCGGCACACGGAACGAAGGATGGATCTGCAAGGACCGGGAAGCGACAACTGAACCACAGTCAGGTTATTGACCCTCACAAATCACGTACGGACCGATGAACCGAGGGGACAGCTTACGGGAGTCCGTCCGTAGGCATCCGTAGTTCCCCCTCCAAACCCTGCGACAGCACCGAATGTGGGCCTGGACCGACGGTACGGCAATGTCGGCCTCCTGCATAGGGAACAAGGGAGGTTGATAGCCAAGAGAACATTTAAAACGGTGATCTCCCTGTAGCCGAGGTGACTTGAGAGTTGTGGGCATACTCAACCCAGGGCAGTTGGGTGCTCCCAAGATGAAGGGTCCCGAGCCACCACACACCGCAAGACCTCTTTCAGTACCTGGTTGGCCCGCTCGGCTTGACCATTTGTCTGGGGATGGTATCCAGATGACAGGCTGACCGACATTCCTAACTACAAAACCCTTTCCAAACCTGGGAGGTGAACTGGGGGCCTCGATCAGAAACAATGTCCAAGGGGATGCCATGGAGGCGGAGTACATGGAGCACGAGAAGGTCAGCAGTCACCCGAGCTGAGGGAAGAGCAGGTAAGGGCACAAAATGCACCGACTTAGAAAAACGATCAACTATGATCAGTATTACCGTATGCCCCTGAGACGGTGGCAGGCCCATCACGAAGTCCAGAGCAATGTGTGACCATGTTCGACTGGGAATGGGCAGAGGGCGGAGCAGACCAGAGGGTGACTGATGACAAAGTACGCTGTTTACTAAACAACTCCCCAAGATCGTGGTAAGGAGGAGGGACAGAAGACAGATCAGGAGGCTGAGTAGTGGTGGCTGCTCCTGGTCCATCGGATATGGGCAATGCCAACCGGAGACACAAGGTGTGGCAAAAGGAACTCCAGCTGTTAATCCGTCCCGTGGTCCAATCTATCTGGCGATTATGCTGATGAAGCCAGGCTAAGCCCAAAACCAACAGGGAATGAGGTGAATAAATCAGATTAAGTTGAACCTGTTCATGATGGTTGCCAGAAATAACTAAATGCAGAGGTTGGGTACAATGAGTCACCCTGTCCAAGAACTGTCCATCTAAGGCGTAGACCACCTGAGGATCCTCCAGCAACTCCAACGGTAGCACAGCTGCGAAGGCCAAGTCCCTATCAATAAAGTTGTCATCGGCTCCAGAATCAATAAGAACTTGGACCGATATATTCTGAGGCTGGGTACATAACGTAGCTGGTAACAATTTCCTGATGGGAGTATTCCGTAATCCCCATGACTGGCTCACCCGAACTCCCACCATTAGCAGTGAGCCCAATCCTTTGGCCGTCGGGGACACGTAATCCGGACATGACCCATCTGCCCACAGTATTGGCACGCCCCTGCCCTCAGTCTCCACAGGCGCTCGGCAGCGGTAAGATGAGCTCGACCCAGTTGCATGGGCTCCTCCTCTGACTGATTGGGACCTACAGGACTGGGAGATGGACCAGGAGTCATGAAAACTGGGGAACTGGGCCAGACTCAGGTGGCAACGCCGGCATAATTAGGTACAATTGCTGGCAGATGGCCAGGCCTTTCTCTCCTACATTAACGGAGCCGATTATCTAACCTGATGGCTAATGCTATCAAACAGTCTAAGCTGTCCTGCTCGTCTCGGGCCGCCAATTTATTCTTCAAGTGGTCATCAAGTCCCCTCTGAAACATACATTGCAACGCCTCGTCATTCCACCTGGCCTCAGCTCCTAAGGTTCTAAATTCAATAGAATAATCTGCTACTGAGCGAGAGCCTTGTATTTATGTGACTAACCGATTAGCAGCGTCACGCACCCTAACGTGATGATCAAACACCCTCCACATATCATTCACAAAAACCGCATATGAGGAAGTCAGCGCAGGCTTACGGCTCCACACTGCCGAGGCCCAATCCAGCGATCTCCCTCTCAATAAGTTCATAATGTAAATCACTCTGGCCCGGTCAGTAGATAATGTGCTAATTCGCTGTTGAAAAACTAAGCTGCATTGAAGTAAAAAAGCGTTACATTTACCTAGATCACCTGAATAAGGATCTGGATTTGTGACAGGGGACTCACGGCCGGTGCTCGCTGGAGGAATGACAGGAGGAGGACTCACAACCAAAATGCCAGCCTGTGTCTCCTTGTCTGGCGGGGATTGAGGCTCGTTCCGACGGAGCAGTTCCTCCATCATACTAGCCAAGCGATTAACATTGGTGGTGATAGTCCGCATACCGTTGTCCATGCATCAGAGAGTTTGTTCATGTTGTCCCAGCAGCGCTCCTTGATAGCTGAAAGCCTGCAGTAATCTGTCAGGGTCCATTGGGCCACACTCATAGCCAGATCATTCTGTGACATGATCGTGGTGGAACCCAATAGCATGACCGGACACGAGAATGCCAAAGAGAAAACAGTTTATTTAATTAAATGAACAGAGTCCAGATGGTGGTAAATGGAGATGACAATGGAGATCCGCGGCGAGTGAACAAGCAAGGCTGGGAAGGGAGCAGGCAGATTTGTAATCCGGAGGAGAGATGCGCTCCTAAAACAAAGAAGACAAGAGTCAGTGATGAACCAAAACCATACAGAAAACAGAGGGTCGGAACACTGGATGGGTAGGTGCTCGCTTGCCGCGGAAACCCGAAGCAATGATCTAGCGCTGAATGGCTGGTAGTACAGGGTAGATGTACTCTAGCGCTGATGGGATGAGAGACAGGTGTGCAGATTGATGGCAGTGACAGCTCCGCCCTCCCAGGAAGGCCCAGAACACTGGAGACAGAGGGAGAGAGAAAGACACACACACACACACACACACACACAGGCCACAGCCAACTGTCACACTTCCTGTTTAGGGCTTCCTGGTTCGGTAGAAAAAACAAGACATAAACAATGTCTATCTTCAGAAAGGTATCCAGTATGAAGCATCATAGAGGCAATGCTGTAAGTTTATTTATTTTACATTATACATGTTAAAGAACATATATTAATACTGATTTAGTTTAAAAGACTATATTTCATAAGTTGATTAAGATGGTTAATTTGTAAATATTTGCAATGTAATGTATAATTAAAGCCGTGAGCAGTGTTGAACGGGCCCTCGCCAATGTGTGCATGTCGGGGCATGTGCACGTCGGAGCCGCATCCCTCCCCTTAAGCAGACAATCCCAGCCTCATGGGTCAGCATGCCATTTCCTGCTGTCACTAGGTGGCGCTGTGACCGCGGAGGACAACAAGCTTTCCTTCGGCTTCAGGCGGGGGGAGTCACGAAGTATACAAGGTTCGGTGCCTCTCGGACAATGCACGGCAGAGTTATAAACTACTTCCTGTCTATGGCGGTGCGCTATGACCACGGATGAAAATCAGC